>ML828088.1:45341-71984 GCA_009831015.1 Picea engelmannii | reverse complement strand
TGCTTTCCAAAGATACAACCTTCACATATTCTTTCTGTTTTTTCAATCAATGGAAAACCTTTCACCATATCCTTTGTATGTAGCAACTTCAAACCTCCAAAGTTAAAATGTCCAAATATGAAATGCCATAGCCAGAAATCATCCCGCAATTCAAATTGGAATGTTGCCTGCATCTCTACGCCACCGTCTTCCTTTTCTTTAACATTATGGGCACTAATTTTTCCTTCCTTGGAACAATGCACACTTACTTCTTCACTTTCTTCTTTAAATGCAGTGTCAGACTACACATCTTTTGTGTCATAGACAACTTGCACTATATTTTTCTTTTTGGCTGGCTTCAATGTCAATGGAAACATTATGTTTCTTGTCATCTGAATTCTTGCAATAAGATGATTTCTTGGACATCTGTCCATAATCACACAGTGATTATCTTCCATGTAGATTTTGTATCCTTTATGTAACAGTTATCCTGTGCTCATCAAATTATGTTTTAGTCCAGAAACATAATATACATCAAGCATAACCTTTTTTTCTCCTTGTTTAGTTAAAAACGTTAATACTTTATTTGCTTAAGACAATGACTTGGATATTTGTGCCAAGTGTAACTTTAGTTTGGAATGACTTATCCAAACTAGAAAATAATTCTAAGTTTCCTGTCATGTGATTACTGCATCCTGAATCTAGATATCATGTGTCACATGGACTTTCTTGAGCAACATTACATTCAACTAGTGCGACTATTGGTATTGCTTCAGTGCACGCCATAAACATAGGACTGGAAGGACTATCTGTGTTGTGTGACTGATCTTGACCTTACTTGTTCTGATTATACTATCTCTTTCTGCACTCATATGCATAATGTCCATACTTTTTACAGTAATGGCACCGAATCTTTGATTTATCAACTCTTTGATTACTTGACTGACTGGTATTTGGATTTTGACTTCATCCACCAGTATTTGCAGGAATGCTATTGTGTCCACTTCTACAATAATTTATTCCTTTGCCTCTAGAGTTAGCTCTCCCCCTTCCTCTTCCATGACTTATAGATGACTGTGCGGAAAATGCATTTTCTAATGACATATTTGACCTATTCAATCCGTGTTCATGATTAATGAGGGAAGCTTGCAGTTCATTTAGACTAAACTGGCTCAGGTCTTTTCTCTCTTCCAGAGTCACAACAAGGGTATCAAATTTAGGAGGAAGACTCCTAAGTACTTTCTCAACAACCTTTATATCCACTATGGTTTCTCCATGAGACTTAATCTGATTTATCAGGCCAATAACATGGGTATAAAATGAATCTACTGAATCTAAGTCCATCATTGACCGAGTTTCAAAATCTCTTATAATAATTTGTAGTTTTGAAGTCTTGACTTTTTCCATACCTTTATAAGAAGTTTTTAATATGTACCATGCTTCCTTGAATTTCTTTGTTGATGCAAATCTTGGGAGTATGCTTTCATGCATGGCTTGATGTATGTAAAACATTGCCTTTCCATCCTTCTTCCTTTGATCTTTCAAAGCATCCTTCTTAGCTTGTGTGAGAGCATTGTATGCTTCCTGATCTGTTGGTTCCACATAGCCATTTTTGACTATCTCCCATACATCTTGACCCCTAAATAATGACTTCATGGTTAAGGACCACACCTCATATTTTTTACATGTAAAAGTGGGAGGTTGTAGATTTGAAGTAGAAGCCATATTTTCACCTTACAACATAGCTTCTTCTCTTGAAACATACACTGATAATACTACTCTGATCAACCTGTTATGATAGAACCTACTTTGATACCAAATATTGGATCTACAATGCACAAATGAGCTATGCACAACGTAGTTACAAACACTGTGCACTACAAAACTTTGATGTTGAACTCTCACAAATTACTGCGCTATCCATAGACTGTACGATTTACTGCACACTGTGATAAAACACTTAATAAACTATTTATTGACACAAAATCAACAATGTGCTATACTTAGCACAATAACTCTCAAACATAACATAATTCAGTTATACACATGGATTTGTCAACACAAAAAATACTTGAAATTAATAACTTGGGCATTGCACGCTAATATAGAATACAAAACTGTGTTGGGATTAAGATTTAATGACTTCTGCAAACTTACAAATGGAGATTATGCTCTCATACTTCTTCGATTCCTCACACAACTGTTGATTCTTGATAACTATCGACTCTTCTCTTTGTTCTATTTTGTCTGCTCTATCGACTACCTATAGACTCATACTTATAAATATGAAGAATGAGACTTCCTGTAGAAGTAAAACCAACTTAAAAAACAAAGATGAAAACAAATTTCGACTGACTCTCATCTTCATAACAGAGCTCGAGAAAGATAAAGATCGGCTCATTAAATAAACTTCTACTAGCACTCTTATTTGACGTGTCTAACAAACTAAACGTATCTATTTTTCATGACAGACAGAGTCTACGTAAGCGTGAAGCTCATTACTTGTAATTAATATTTCCAAAAACTATATTACTACACTATTTCTACTCTAATTGCTATCAAATATGCTAATTATCATTCTAACATAGATATTTTTTCCTAGATCAAAGGTTTTTCATACACGAATACATCGTAGAAAATCCTTTGTCGAGCACCTCCTCTTGAATTTTAATAGAGGTCGAATTTGATGGCCAATTAGAGTCCCGAGACTTGGAAAAAAATTGAATTGGAAAAAAAGTTGAATTAATGGGATCCAATTTGGGAGAAGTGATATGTGGAGGTGTGTGGTCAGGGAAGAATTTTGATGGATGATGTCAAAGAAGCATTAGAAATCTAAGGCTTATTTCAAGTATGGGTTCCTCAACGCCGGTGAAAAAATTGCTTCTTTTTCCATAAGCTTGAAACCTCTATAATATGTTTGTGTGTCTAGAATTGAAGTCTTATTTCAGAGATGGGTTCCTCTATGTAAGTAAAAAAATTGTTGCTTCTTCATAAGCTTAAGAAAATTGTTGTTTTTTCATAATCTTGCAACCTTTGTAATATTGTTTTGTGTACCTAGAATTGAATGACCCCCTAATATAAGAAAATTGCATAAGCTTGCAACCTATGTTTGTGTACCCATAAATGAATGAACCCCTAATATGTTTTGTTTTAGGGTCACTAATTTTAAATAGGGTTTTTGTATGTAGAGTAGCATAACTGAATGTATTTTATAGTGCTTTCACTTTCAGGGTGGGTTGTCAACAAATTTATTTATGGCCAAAGCCATCCTACAATGTTTTCTAGTGGTTTTGTTCATGTGGATTTTTGGCATGGTTATTTACATTGCATGTAAATGGTAACATCATATTTTAAGAAAAATAAAACCACAAACATTTTTTTATTCAAGTGAGTTTTTTGTATGCTTATTACACTGCATGTGCAACCATCGCTACCATATTATTATAGCCTGTAAAAAATATGAAATAGTCATTATAAGATGCCAAAGTTGCCACTTCGTACGATGAGAATACATTTATATCAAGTTCCATGCAAGACACACCCCCCACTCTTCTCTATCCCACGACATGCAATATTGTCCCTTCCTTCATTTTCATTCATTGTGTGGTGTCCTGTGTTACACTCGGGAATTTGGAGAATTGACAAAATCAAATGGTCTATATATAATAGTACAAATATTGTTGCTAAGATCCTCTTTAGTTGGTATTTAATCGTTTGATATTGCATTAATACCAATAATGTATGTATGGCAAGAAATCAATAAACTTGTACCTTATTCTGCAGTGCCTTGGATTTTCCCGCTATAAAAATTGCATGATTTATCTCTTATTCCCGGGCAGTCTTGATCAATCTATTTGGAGTTCCAGATAATACAGAGAATAGGAAAAAGCTCCAAAGGAATTGTGACAACAGTTTCAATATTTGCACCACCTCCTCTTCAATGCACAACATTTTTGGAGCTCTTTCCAACTTTTGTTTCCCATATCTCTGGTAGAGTTTCTCACTTAATGAAATTTTATTTGGATAATGTTGAGCCTTGAATTCCCCTAGAGCAATGGCCATGGATGTCTTGGGGATTATAGAGTTAAAAGTGGGCATATTCTATTCATTATTTCTTTCAGTAATTTAAACTATATATACAAAGGGGGAGTGCAAGCGTAACGGGGGTAATGTCCGACATCGCCCCAACCCCCCGTGTTGGGCCCACAAAGGGTGAATATATCATATATATAAACTATATAAAAACGGTAGAATATCTTTGAAGGTATGAATAGAATGCGAAAAAAAAATGTTAAGTCATAAGCCAAATATTGTTGTGATAGAATTCCAAGAAACTTGTTTTTTAGAACATTAAATTTGTAGATAAGTTGCACAATTGTACTATGAATCAACACTTTTAATTGGACATAATTGAATTGAAAAACAAATTTCATGGTGGTCAATCCAATAGGCATCAAATATATTACAAGCAACACTATGAAGTTAAAAATTTGACCAAAAGTGGTCAAGCATAGAACCCATGTCCTTTGTTGCTTGTGTTGTATGCAATACCAATCATCGGTTCTTCATAAATGAAGAAAATTTATTTTGCATAAATCACCAACAATGACTATGTTTTTATTCTGATCCATTTTTGAAAGTATCATTTGCAAGAATCATTTAAGAGTTGTTCAACAGATGCATGTGGTGCAACATAAATGTTTCCCAATTGTAAAGTAGTGTCTTGAATTCGTAAATCAGTAACAATTGACTCAATGTGTCTTGTTCCATGAGTGAATGATCTTTGTAACACTATCTTCTTTTTTGTAACATGTAAAAATTCCATGGAGATGGAATGATGATTCGAAAGCATAGTTCTTTTGAAGCATACTTTGTTTTGGATTCATATTTGTTTGTGTTTCTTGAAAACACAAGATGTGAGCTTGCAAAAGTTGATAGTCACTTATGATATTTTCCACATGCAAAGCAATCTTCGTGTGTTCAATGAACTTATCAACAACAATTTTTCACTTTCTAGTGCTTTGAAGCCATATTGTAGTTCATATTGAGCATGTTTTCTAAGTCTATCTATTTCAAGGAAAACCTTTTCAGAATGCGAAAAATTTCTATCATGCAATTTGGTTACAAGATAAAGTGATTCAGTATTTGTGACACGAGAGAGAGTAGTGTAAACAAGCCCATGTTGAGTGACTCCTTCTGGATCGAATGCCAACATGTTCATTATAATTCCCTTTTGATACTAAAATTGAAAATACTACTATAGATGCTCCCGTACGCAATGCCAATGTCACACAATGAAAAATTATCTTAAACCAACGTTTAATGCCTTGAAAATCGTGCTCTGAAATAATTGAAATCACCTAAAACATAATGTCCCTTCCACACTAGACAAATAGGCATTTTTGTGTTCCATTTTTCTTTTTAGCATTATTTCCACTGTCATAGAATCAGATAGATTTCTGGGCAATGCTAATTGGATTTTATCCAAGTTTGCAGGAACATTTATGATTGTTCCAGTGAGCCCAATTTGAGCTTTCTTGTAACCGATTTCTCTTATTTGTGCAAAATCCATTCTTGGTGCCACTAACCTCTCTTCCAAAGATGTCAATTTTGCAACAGAGGCTAATTTCTTGTTTCAACGTATTTGATAAGGTGTTGCAAAGGGAGGAAAGTCTCCATTACAAATGGAATTTTTGCATTGCTTGCAAATTTCACCATTAATTTCTATGTCCTTAGTTTTATTACCAAATGCCAATATTGAAAAATCTGATAGTATGCTATTGTCGATAGCATACATATCTTTTGCAAATTGCATACGTTCATAGATAGCACATGCATGAGTTAGCGTGTCCTCAATTGATTCCAAGTATTCTTTAATTGACTTCATTGTTTTCACATAGTTATTTTTACTTTGGGTTACAAAGATTCCAAGTTTTAGTATCTCTTGTTTAACATGCCTCACTACTTTAAATCCCTTCGCAGGAATTTGTAATGGCCTAATCTGCATTGTTGCATTGCTAAGTTGGTCAACATGTTCCAAATGCATGTTTTTTTTTATCAATACGTGTTCCTTATTTCGTTGAATTGCTTGTGTTTTCCTTAGGCATATTTTGACAAAGAACTCTCTGTGCAAATTCTTATGGTTCTTATTCGATGTATGCTTTTCAAGATTTTCAAGGTTCATTTGTATACCATGGACATGAATATTACCATGTTCAAGATGCAATTGAGTCAATGGGTGGAAATGTGCATGCAATTAGCCAAAAGAACAATGCATTAAATACAACACTTTTGAAGAAGGATTGGTTGCATGGAGTTTGATATCAATTGTTTGTGATTCAGTGCTCCAAAGATATATGTCAAGATCAATCATCTCACATATCCATTGGATTTCAAAATAACTTCCTTCTATATTACCATGTTCATATGGCATTGACAAATTAACAATATAACCTTGCAAATTAGCAATCAAGGGCACTTGTCGAATCATTGGTGTTGAAAGATATATATTGAAGAAAATAATTTCCCTAATGTCATTCACAACATAAGAATTGTAGAAATTTTGTGCAATTTCTTTCCTCAAAGAAGGGCCATCAAGTCTTGTTGTCAATTCAGAAATAGATTCAAATATTGAATCATGCCAGCCTGAAATAGTTAAAGCACGCATCAAGAATCGTTTTTCTAAAAGTGAATGTTCTATGGAATGTATGCCCATTTCCAAAAATGAAGATTGTTGAAGACAAAAAAGGGAACAAATAGATCTAAATAAGATGTAAGAACGACTTCTAATTTGTATGACAATAATGTCTCAAAATTATTGCATGATGAGATTTGATTGTGGAACAAGATATTGTATACATATGCATGTTTCTTAACACGAAAACGAAGGTATAGTTTTCCTGTCTCAAATAACACAAAAAAAATGGAATGGAAAACCACTTGTGAAACCATTTAATACAAAAAGGATTGCCCCATAAGGCAACAATAGAAGGCCAATCTACACTAAAAGCAAAAATATACATTTCGTGGAAATATGTATGAACATTATCCACATGGTGCAAACTAGATAAATAATCACTACTCAATTATGTTCTAAGTGAATATAAAGCATCATTCAAAACATTAGGATCTCGTGAATCTAAGCTAGATCGAAAGTGGTTGACAATTCCTTCTCTTATTTCAATGGGTGTATAGCGAAAATGTGTCAAAACTACTAATGCATTAAACAAACAATCTCCTAGTTCATAATGGAAGTTATGCAATCTAAACAAATGAAACCTTGCTAACTTTCGACCGATTTCTTGTAATTGTGGTTTATTTGGAAAAATAGGTTTGTTTCCAAATGGATAATTTGCTTTGTTGGAGTATTGTTTGTCTTGACTATTTGAAATCATTTTGAATGGAAGCAAGTCCCAAAAACAAGCAATCTAAGCAACAAACTAAAGTATTGATGAGAAATGTTGATAAGCATTTTCAAGTGTAAATTAAATGTCCATATTGGGGAAAAACATATAGTCTACAATGTCAACTTGTAATAACAACAAATAGAATGGAGATCAATGGACAATGCAAATAATAATAATAAAAAGAAAACAACAAAAGAAATATATCGAATTCAAAATAGTGCAAATATGGAATATTTTGAAATTCACTACATACATTATAATCACTACACCCGAAGAGAATTTGTGGGGTTTCACATGATTAGAACCAAGGTTAGGGCCCAAGTGTTATTTGCTTCAGAACCAAGGTTAGGGACCAAGTTCTATTTGCCTCAAAATCATATTTCCAGGTTTTCATTTTAGAAGGCAGAAGTCAGAGACTGGAAAATGCTTGCAAAATGCCATTTAGATGATATGATGAGTCTCCTTCATACAATACTCATATTACCATAACATATAATCAATCATTAATCCAAAACACTAAATAAATGCACATATTGAAAATTTGGTTGTTCTAGAGTAAAGGGTAGTTGCCTAGTTTCAAAGGACAAAATTTCTTTGCCTAGTATAGACTTATTTTATAAAAAATATACGCAACCAAAATGAAATCGGCTCACCAACCAGGCCTATCGATTAATATACATAGGTGATGGGAAAAGGAAGTGACCACATCATACTCCACTGGCTAATATACAAGAAAATACAAGAAAAAACCAGCTCGCCAACCAGGCCTCTTGATTAATATACAAAGGTGACAGGAAAAGGCAGTGACCACGACGTAATCCATTGGCTATCGTTGATCGTCAATATGGTCTGCCACCTTAAATAAATCCCGAGGATCTCTCGATCCTCAGGATAGCTTAATTTACCCAGATTATTGTAATATATAAGGGGTAAATGGATCCTGAAAAGATATAGAAAAATTGCACCCAAGAACTCAGAACTTAGAATTGCTTTGCGTTAGCAGTTTTGTAAATGTTGTACCAGATATCAATAAAATATTTGAGAGGTTTTACCATTTCTGCATACTGAATTTCAAATAGCAGTGCTTCTAAGGACCAAGGGCCCAGTCTAAAGGAGCTATTGTTCGACCTGTAATTTTATCAGTTCAATTTCTGTTTTGTGATTCGATTCTCTTTTACAGTAGTTAAATGAATGCATAAGTGTGTTGATGATTTTATATCATTTGCAAGAGATAGATATTTCCTTAAGCATTAGATGATTGATGTTCCAATTTCTATTACTGAAATTTGATGCGTGACAGTTCCTCATAAGTTAATATGCATTGTTCCTTTCAATTAGTTTACATTTGTTGTTCCTTTCACTTAGTTTACATTTGTTGTTCCTTTCCTTTAAGATATAGTTGTTGTTCCTTTCAATAGAAGTACAATTGTTGTCCCTTTCGATTAGATTACAGTCACTGTTTCTTTCCATAGATAGAGTAATTCACCTTTTTCCTTTCCAGTAATTTGATTCATAATAATAGTCAATTCTGCAAGTCTTTATTTAGATTCAATTATTTCTTTTAAAATGAATTCAATAGATTAATTAGTTCATTTCCATTGCATAACATTAGATTTCAAATCCTAGAATCTTTAATGAATGTTTGAGGAACTTGATTGTTTATAAACTCAGATTTTCTTTAACTACATGATTTTATCCTCTACGAGCTATCTGCATAGACTTTGATGATATTCTTGAGATAAAAGATGAATCCTCGGGTTGATAAATTAATGTTAAACTAAGGCTGGTTTTAGACATCTTTAGACCCCAACACATAGTCAGAGTGAATTCTCCTGCTTCAATTCTTCTTAACTCTGGGAGAAAATAAGATATGTGATGGAGATCATCCCAGGGTCTGTATGGACTAGTCATTGCCTCAATAATTTCCTCGTCTGAGGGAAATACTAATTCTGAAGAATCAATATCGGTGAGGGAACCTTGAGTTGATGTAGGCTCGAGAACCGGATATAATTCTTGTGCGGGAGTCAGATCAAGTTCGGTGGAAGCTTGCTGAACTATAGAGTATGCAACTTCTGTCATAGACAAAGGCATGGCCATGCCATGGTGCCCTGTCCCTTCCATCGCGGTTGATGGGAAGGAAGAGTCCACAGATTGTTAAAGAAAGTCATGCGAAATGATGAGATTTGAAATATTTCAGCCCTAGGCTGGTCAGGGAAAGCCGATATGCAGTGGAAATTTTCGGTTAGAGGCGGGTAATCGAAAGTACCCATCAAAGGTGGGCACAAACCAAACCCTACATTGATGATGTTGGGCTGAGGGTTATCAATCATCAGGACTGTGGATACCCCCAATGAAGAGTCAAGATAGGAGAAGGATAATTGATCAATGGACACGATCCAACCCTCATGTGGAAACAACAAGACCCGGAGAGACAAAATGGGTTGGCCAATGGATTTCCAACACGCCAAAGACATCATGCATGTCGAGGCGCCCTCATCAATCATTGTGCTAAAAAATGTTCCGAGTAAAAGTTTTCGTGGTGTAAGCCACTACTATCTGAAACGCCACGTGGTAAGGAAGACGAGGTTTTAAGTCGGTCGTATCAAGCATGATCGTTCCCAGATTACAAGTCTCACCAAATCCTAAGGCAGCTAACATATCCTTTCTCTGGGAAGGGCAACTCTGGAGGACTTCCAAAGAAGACATTATATAAGGGTTTGTGACAAATCCTCCACTACAGAGTAGTTCTAGGTGGCCCTTGCATTTGGGTTGTGGGAAGCTTTCTTGAACACAGCTTTTGGGATGCGTGTCATTGTTTTTCCCAAAGTATTCTCAATATGGAGAGGAAGATGTGGGTTTTCGACTTCTTTATCCTTCTCAGAGGTGTTTGGCATTCCGTAGTTGCATGTCCTAATTGTTATGTCAACACTACCTTTCATCATGTACACATTTGCAGATGAAGGATTACTCGAAGACGGAGGGGGTCCCTGACTGACCCCTTCCGTGCTCGAAGAGGCTTGAGTTGAATTTTTCCCATGTGGAAATGGATTCGTTAAAATGACAGGTTGATGTTGTGCCAATAATTTCTAGGCCTCTGCAAGCTGAGGGCACAGGTGAGTCGAATGGTCTTTCGTGCAAAGATTACATAGATACTTTGACTTCTTCTTTTATGTGTTTCCCCTGCCAACATTATTGGTAGGTTTCTTATCCCCCTTAACATTTTTTTGTTGTTTCTTCTTTCCTTCATGCTGTTGGGTGGCCTTCAGGTTTATCGATTTCACACTGTGTACATCCGACGTTTGAGTAGGGGGAGAATATGAACTAGTGGTATGGCTGGCCGCTATCTATTGTATTGACAATTGCTGCAATTGATTCAACAACTGATCAATGAGCTTCATTTGCATTGAACCAACAATACCATCGGCATGTGGCCCAGATATCTATCTGGTATTTTCAAGTATCAACTACGGTGCATCTGAAAAAACTTCGTAAAGTAAACTAGACTGAGAGTAAATCAACTCTAGATGTTGAGCTCTCATTATTGCTTCTTGTTCTGAAAATTCCCCTAAGGTTGCGACATATTTATACAATTGAGGTACCAAGGACTTAAGGAACCACTCAAGAAGGAATTCTAGTGGGAGTGGTACTTTTATCAGACTCTTCCAGCGTCTCCATTCTCGGATGTGATCTGAGATATGGTCCGCTTTTGTCTGCTCAAAGTTGGCGAACACTTCAGTGTCGACATCGTATCTCACAGGTAATTGGAAATGGTTTAAGAAATCAATTTCCAATTCACTGAAGGAAGAGTATCTTGAGTAGTAGAGCTCGATGTACCATTTCGCAGCACTCCTGATGAGAGTGCATTGAAATAACCGAAACTGGACAGAATCATCTCTCAATGAGTTGGACAAGCACCATAAATGGAAGATAGTCACATGATCACCTGGATCTTCGTTAGGCTTGGTCTCTAACTTTGGAATGTCCGAAGAAAAATTGGTCGGCATAGGAGGCCAACATGGATCATGAAAGATGGGGTCATTTAATAAACTTGTTAAGTCTGGCAAGTGCGAAGTTTCCAGAAAAGGTAGTTTGAGTTGTTGAGTATAACTAGGGAAAAAGGACCATGGAGTTTGGCTGGCACCCGGTTACTAGGAAAAGTTAGGTTCTTGGCTAGGGTTCTTGTAATAACCATGTCTGTGACCAACGTACAGATTCTGCGTTTATTGAGACGTCATTGGTTGACTCCTGTAATAGGACTTAAAGGGTTGGGCTTGTGTCGCATTCCAAGGATTTTGGGAAGGGTTTCCCACTACTGATCCGACAGGAATAGGTCCTGAGCCTTTCCTAGGGTTCCATTGTCTATGGAAGGGGTTGCTCCCATTCGACATCCCTGAAAAGGGAACTGATCCCTGCCACAGATTCCAAAGTCCTTATGAGGAAGGAATTCCTAAGTTTTCCCCTGACCGAGATGACAGCTGACGAGAAAGAGTTGTTACCAAACGTGTCGAACAAAGAGAATGGTGTCGAACCTACCGACATCCTATAAGAAGGAAATACTTGACTACCTTCTCCAAATGAACTATAGTTTACGTTCGGCTCGGTAGAGTGCTGGTGAGCACTACCAAGTGAAGGGGATGAAGGAGGTATATGACCCGCTCCGTAAGGGAAATCGTTATAGGGAGAAGAAGTGCCCCCCATGGATCCTTGCAGAGGAGCGTTGGAGCTCCCTGCCCCCAGACCTAAATTCTGTAGATTGGAGTAGGAAAGGAAAGAGTTTGTATCGAAGCCATGCATCCTGTATGAAAACAGAGGACTTGTCTCACTCTGGGTGAAAGGAGAAGTGATCGTCGCCATAGATATAATCATACCATTTCTCGAGGTAGAGGCATTTGAGACCATAGTGGCCCGGATTGACAACAGTTGGTTAGGAGGCGGAACACCCCCTGTAGTGACACTCGTAGAGGGAGTGTGAGTATTCCATGAATAAGTAGCAACATTCGTCTCCATTGCTTCTTGTGACACTACCTGATGCTCATAAGGTTTAACTTGTATGACGATGGGTGTTGATAGATCGGTGATCAGAGGGTTATACAAACCAAGAGCTTCGGCTTCGAGTTCAGAAATGGTTGGTTCCTATGGAATCAAATGTTCTCCTCTTGGAGATGGGTTGGGCTCAGTTTCCTGTGGCATGGTCGCCTGAAAATACCCTAGCTGGACTAGTCTTTGCCTTAGCGGTGGCTCCAGATTAACCGGAGGCAGGCCAAGAAGCCTTCGCGACCGACGAAGATCCTGATCCTCCACTGTGTGAGAATATCAATGACACACTAGGGATTCCTATTAACATTTAAAGACCAACACACACTAGAAAAAGATCCTATGAGACAAGAGAAGTAGAGCACTAGCTAGTTGGAAGAACAGTTACACCAACCAACACTAGAACAACTTATGAGTGCAAGTGAAACTCGAATACGGAAGCACCCTCCGGGTATACTCTGCAAAGCGTGGCCCGATGTCTTCCCTAGGTACTGTGGTATACCCCCGTAGTCACCTGTGTAAGTCACTATGATAAAGGCAACTAGGTTTCCAGCACGCGAACAGTCACCAGGTGGGTACAATCGACAGTCGGGTGGACTGCAATGAGCAGGGTATCAAGCCCGAAACCTATCAAGGGTATCAAAATAAAGTGTTCTGGAAGACAACTGAGGACCTCGAACGGATTTAATACCCATGAAGCTCTGTGGAAAATGCGATCAATGAAATCCCAAGATAAGCCCTCTATATGTGTTCCCCACTACGCTTGGTCTGACTTTGGAGGGGTTATCTTCGCTACCTTCCTGCCCACGACCTCATGTTTAGCCCCTGAGTTAGAGGGGGGTCTCGGATAACTTTCATGGTTACTAGACTTTCAAGCACTCCCTAGCATGAACTCTTATGTTTGTTTTTGTAGCCTTGAAGAGTTTCCTCTCCAATCCTAAATCAAGGCTCTAGCCTAGACTGCATTGATGGACCCTACAAACACAAAGTCTAATAACTTTTAATTAAGCTTTAATTTTAGTGGTTGTCTTAAGTCAAAAGGAACGGAAATGAAACCAGTGATGTTATTTAAGAGACAAAAGAGAAGAACATAAGATGAAACTAAAAACAAACTACTTCTTCTTCACAAATAAAGATTTGCCAAATTAAACTCTTTCACCAAAATTTTCGTATCTACTTTTCTCAGATCTTTGAAAATAAAAACTTAAAACAAGATTTCGCTCAACTACGAGCTACTTAATGTCCTAAGTATTCAAATAAAGAACTTAAGAAAACTTTCTTTTTCCTTGATAAATGAAGCAACTAACCTAAACTACTTTACCAAACAAAGAAATGAAATAATTTTTTTTATTATTATTGTTTTATGCTTTAAAACAAGAAATTTGAAAATGAATTCTTTTCTTTTCTTCTAAAGAAAAAAAGGGAAAAATGACAACAAGTCAAGACCAAGAAATGACTTCTGGTCCAATCGCAGATCCTAGGGAGTCACTGACAATTCCAAATAGGCATATCAAGGAAGACTCACAAACTTGTCTAAAAACCCTATTAAATAAAACAAAAGAATTCTTTGGTTAGAAGAAAGCTATGCTGAATTCATACCTAGGCTATAGACTCCTATAGAAGAGACCATGACTAGATCAAGAAAACCCTTGAGAAGTGTGATTCTTGACAGGGAAGAGGATGATTGTCTCTTCGTAATTTTTTTTTTTTATCAAAAGGCACGCTATTGACACTTCAAAAACCAACGTATGTACGTGGGTTGTCCAAGGGCAGGGCATGTATGCATGCGTGTAGGCCCACTGCAGGCCACATGCACCTCTGTAACTCCTCCAAAAATGAAAACCAACAGTCTAGCACAGGCAAGGAGTACTGTTATGGAAGACCAGAATCCCTTAAAGACACAGATGCTTACATAAACTCAGAAAACAGTAAATAAACTGATTCAAAGCACCCAAAAAGAAATATCCCCAAAGACCCTATAGGCTTCCCCAGTACGGTCACCAATTCTGCTATAGCGGGAAAACCCCTCTACGAACTACACCAGGGTTCTAAAGTGCAGGCAGAGTTAACCGTCTAAAGTCTCCTACTTTTTATCAACTATCCTGACATTACCCCACAATCATACATAAAATACAAAGTATAGGGATTCAGTAGGCATACCTTAAACTCCGCGTACGATGTCAATCCCTTTCTTCTTAGTTGTTTATTGACTGCAAGTCTCCTCCCAAGGCTGACCTCGATTCACCAAAAGACAAACAAGAAACTACAAGCATGCATTCTATATATGGATTAGTGGGTTAAACATCATAACCAAGAAATGTAAACAAATCACAAAGATTTAAGACGTCATTTGGCGGGACGAAAAAAGTACTTCTTTATATTAATCTCACAAAATTCGTTTACAACATGAGACCGACACTGGTCCTTGAACTTGGTCCTGGGATCCTCTTCACCATGCACCAACTACTTCCATGCATTCTTCTCCTCTTCAGTTCTCTTTAGGGAAATGGCAAGGATTTGCAAAGGAGGAAGAAGGAATTATGGCTCAAACTCACAATGTGGTGGCAAAATATTGGGGCAAAGGGGAAATATTGAAATGGGTAGAGTTTCTATGCTCTCATGATTCTTTTTGGAATGGGTCCCCAACACCTTATTTTATAGGCCAAAAGAGATAGTAACGGTTGGGGTTACTGGCTATGGGTGGTCAAATGCTTAAGTAATGGCCCATAAACCGGTATCCATTTTTAATTTTCATTTTTTGTGATTTTTTGTGAGTGTATGCGGGTTGTAGTGGTGCGGTAAGCATGTGTACATGGGTAGTAGTGGTGTAGGGTGTGTACTCCATCAAAAAAATGGTTTTTAGAAGAGCTTGTTCAGTGATGGATTGGAAAAGATAGCAAGTAAGATGGCCTGATTCCAGGTATGCATGTCTGGTGCAGTTTAGGGTTATAACAACAATACACATCGTGGAATGCATGGGGTACTAATTTCAGAGATCAATGCTTGGCCGGTTAGATTTGGTACTCAGTTGATAGTCTGTAAGATCCTACACAATTGTATGGAGGAGGAGTGTCCATTCGAGGTGGTCGTTGTAGCTGAGTGGTGCGTAGCATGCATCCATATGGCCTGGGACTGGTATGTACTTTAAATGAGTTCATTGGCAGTTTTATAGATGCCTAGGAATCCGAGAAAGATTTTCATTATAGATGGATACTACTTCTCCTCACCATGGTGCTCTAGAGGCCTCTTCAATGTTTTTAACGACCTATTGGGAGTGGAAATTCCTTCGATGCTCCTCGATTCCTTCCATTACACAAGAGAAAGTATCATGCCACCCAAAATTCCCACGATGAAACATTTTAGAGCTAGTACCGATAACTAATTCAGGAAACAATTTCACAAGTTTCCATCCTGCACACCATTATGGACAAGTATGTTGGCTACCTTCTATTTGAATGTACTTTTCATAATGTTTTCATCTATCCAAGTGATAACCAAGGTGTTTCAATGGAACTAATTACATTCTACATCACATAAGTGGACATCGAGTAAGGTATCATTGAATGTCCTGCACATTTGCAATGAATTCCAAATAAACAAATGGACACTCTCGAAATGCACACTAAGAATAATCAGGACCACAAGCAGGTCGAGGATGCACGGTTCTAGGAACAAAACATGGTCCTCCCTGGGGGGGATCCAAGGATGAAACCTTATTCAATCACCCTCAGGACCCATGCTCCATGCAATAACTGACACAATCCATCCTAGTTGATGCAAAATGATAACAAAATGGTCCAATTGTGCATAGTACCAACCCCAAAGTACAGTAGGGTTTCATCCAGATTGGACTAGGCATCACAACTTTGATAGATTTTCTCAAAAGAAAATTGTTGCTACAACCAAAAATAAACATAGAGGATGTTTTTAACATTGACCATATATGGACAGATCCTCGGAGAGAGAAAAACCCTAACACTCTGTAACGCTTCCCCTGCACACCTACTGCATGACCTAAATTCTCTGCCATGAAACCCCTCGTCTGCTATGATTTATACCAGGAAAAAGCCAAGAATGATCAGTCAGAATGAGCTTGGTGGAGGGGGGGCAGCCCCCCTCGTACATCAACGTAACCTCTAAATATAGGGTGGGCCTAAGAGTGAAGCGTCCTTCCTTCGAGCCACCACCGTAGCTACGATACCAACTCCTAGCCAGAGAACAAGGGTTGCAGAAAGAGATGGACATGGATGTAGGTCCGTCCCATCCAAAAGCACCTCGAGGCTGGGAGAAGGGAAAATTCATCCCACAATTTGAGAAACCCCCAAGATATCTCATCAGCTCAACAAGGGTGGGCGAACACACCCAATTCATGCATGAGCATTCCCTCATCAGCAAGTTCTTAGGACTATGGTCATCCGAACATGACCTAACCCGCTGGATCAAGCATTGGTGGAACCCCAAAGGAGATTATGAAATCCAACTAAGTTCCAAAGGTTTTTTCACAATCATCCTGTAAAACCTAGAGGATAAGGAATTTTTTTTTTGAAAATGGACCTTACTTCTACAACTCGGATGGGATTTTCCTACACTTCTGGACGGATAGATTCAATCTGGACAAGGAAGATTTTTCAATGGCCCCAGTCCGGATCCGACTCTATTCTCTGCCCCAGGAGTTTTGGCTAGAGGAAATCCTCATGGGAATAGGAAACACAGTAGGGAACTATGTCAAAGCTTCAAAGGCCATAAGGCAAAGAAAATACACCTCATACGCCTGAATATGTGTATACATGAGCATCTCCCATGCTCTTCTAGGATCTGTTACTCTGGAATATCAAGACAAATATTGGAAACATACGTTGGATTACGAACACATTCCTTTCTGTTGCAGGAAGTCTCATGAACATGGACACCCTTTTAGGAATTGTTCGTTGAATATCCAAGCAACCAAAGCCAACGGGGTCAAGCAGAAAGATGGATTCACTATGATCACAAGCAGGAAGAGAAACCCTCTAAATAAACAACAGGCAGACATGATCCAGGTGGATATCGGTGTCCACCCACCTTTTCCAACTGGCTCAAAACAGATTACTAGAAATTTTGATAATTTACTATTTTTAGCAGTTTTTCGAGTTGTGAACTTCGGGAGCCGTTTTGAGGCCCTAAACGACGTTTTTTGGGGTATGTTGCAGTTGAAAAATTTCTTCATAAAATTTTGTGCAACTGTTTTATTCCTCGGATAGATCTTTCCAGTGGGCTATCATTTCCTAAAACGAAGATCGTATGAAAAAGTTACGACCCCGGGAAGTTGATGTACTAACTTACCCAAACGGGGCCCACATGACTTTTGGCGCTTCATCTCCTAGGGTTAGGTTTTTGGATGTTTAGGAAACTCTTTTTTATTGTAAAAAGGCCTTGAGAGCCTCATTGTAATCATATTCTTGTGAATGAGCACAACCATCACATCTCTTCTCAGAGATAAGCCGCCACCATTCCAGCGAGCTTGTTTTCGATGCATTTTATAGTTTCCAACTTATTTCTTTATTGAATAAAAAACCAATTTTACTGTATCTCACTTATTTTGTGTTAAGAACCTGTTAATAATATGTATTCATTTTGTTCTACTCTTAAAACCTAGATCAGGACCCCAAGACCACTATCCTAACCAAAAACTCATATGAGATCCTAAACCAAGTACTGAAAGATGAAGAAATTCAAGACCCACACATAGCTAAACAATGGGTGAAAGGAAAGAACCAGGGTACACCTGCATTGATCCAATCCAACGAGGCCAGGCTAGAAGAATGAGGCGCCATGGACACATACATCCACATGTAGTTGGAAGACCATGACCTGACAGGCGTAGATCTGGAAAAACTAGAAGAAACTCTAAATCAAAAGGATCTACAAGCCCTCCCTGAAGAGCAGCTCCGCAAAGTTCATAAATTTTTCCTGGACTCAACGGTTGGCTCCATAAGCAGGCTGGGTATAACCACAGATCCCAGCTCAGACTCAATGAAGATACCTCGAGAAAACAAAATAAGAGGACGAAATTCATCCCATCAGCTTATAAAGGAGGTAGGAAATCTCATGCTCAATTCTAGGTAGATCCAAAAGGTCTCGGAGGGATACCTCCACCCAACCCAACAAACCTCATGATGAATATAATCACCTGGAACATTAGGGGACTGAATGGTAGATCCAAACAACAGATCCTACGAGACTCTATCATAGTAGAAAATCTAGATATCCTGCTAGTCCAGGAGACAAAATGTCCAGGACCAGAAGCAGAAATCATATTCCAAAGAACCTGGCGTGGATGTGAATCCATACACACCGACTCCACTGGAGCATCGTGAGGATTAGACATATTATGTAACCCCAATATTGTTACCCTAAGCGAACCCTTCTCTACCTTGGGCACGCTTACTTCCCACTTTATGATCACAGGGTCATCTCAGGAAGGCTACATCACAGATGTCTACGAGCCTCAGAGTCAACAGGACAAGGAAAGTCTCATGAAATGAATAGCTCATATCAAAACCCTGCTGCGTATGCCCAACTGGATCCTCGATGGTGACTTCAATATGATCCCAACGCTAGAGGAGAAGAAAGGTGGAACCAAGCGACTGGAGCCTGATAGTGGTAAGTTCAAAACCCTCATAGAATCACTAAATCTAATAGACATAGAGAATTGCAACGAAACTTTCACCTGGTCCAACTACAGATCGGGGCACCAGCAAGTGGCTTGTCATCTGGATCGCTTCCTCATAGTAGAAGAATTACTTGTATAGGATCTAAGCATGGAGAGCCTCATTCTCCCAAGGGAAGGCTTAGATCATTGGTCGGTCGCCTTCTGCCTAGAAATAGGAACCGTGCCGCAACACAAACCCTTTCGCTTTGAGAAATTCTGGATATCACACCCCGATTTCCAACATCTCACAAATTCTTGGTGGGCCAAAGTGGAAATAGACCATGGTACCTGCATGTACAAATTCTAGCAGCGTCTTAAAAACTTCAAAAACTCGCTCAAGTTATGGAACAAACAAACTTTTGGAAACATATTTCAAAACATCCAGGCTATTGAAAATAGGCTATCCGAACTACATGAAATCTTTATTTCAGGGACCAGAACAACAAAACTAATGATGGAGGAAGTAGAGCTCCAAGTAAGTTTAGAGGAAAGGAAAAATCAAGAGGAAATACTATGGCGACAGAAATCCAGAGTCCTGTGGCTCAAAGAGGGTGAGAGGAACACAAAATTCTTCTATAGAGATGTGATCCATCGATGCTACATCAACTGTATAATGCATCTAGAAGATGCCCAAGGAAACCCAATCAGAGAACACAACCAGATTGCTGAAGAACTTAACACCTACTACAAAGATCTTCTAACAAAAACCAACAAGGACAGATCGACAACAATTCAGAGGATAACAGGGCACATACACTCCCTCATGACTTTAGAATAGAATGAAGCTCTAATGTGACCCATTACTCAGGAAGAAGTAGATCAAGAAGTTAAAGAAATGCCGCCAGGCAAGGCACCCAGCTCAGACGGTTTCACTACTGACTTCTTCCACCATTGTTGGGATCTAATCAAGGAAGAGGTAAGGCAGGTTGTGGAGGAATCGTGAACCTTCGGCCAAGTATTAACAACCCTCAATGCAACTTTCCTCACTCTAATTCTGAAGGAGGAAAGGGTTACCCATCCCAATCAATACAGACCAATCACACTCTACAATGTTATATACAAAATCATTACAAAGGTGATTGCTACACGTATCAAGCCAATCCTACCATTCATTATCTCCAAGGAACAGTCAGGCTATGTAGAGGGATGACAAACCATGAACAACGTCATTCTAGCTCATGAGGTAATACACTCTCTCAGGATGACTAAAACCCCAGGTATGCTTATTAAACTCGATCTTTCAAAAGATTTCGATAGATTCAGCTGGCAGTATCTCCTCTCTATGCTCGACGCCTTTGGCTTTGGCAATCATTGGATAGACTGGATCTTAAAAATGACCTTGTCGACCTTTTTTTCCATCCTAGTAAACGGGGTACCCTACCAACCCTTCACTCCCTCCAGGGGCATAAGACAAGGGGACCCTCTTTCTCCCTTCCTCTTCATCCTCATGGCGGAAGGTATAGGGCGGTATATCAAGACAACGATACTGGAAGGTACCCTTAAAGGCCTACCCTTGCATAATATTCAACCAGCACCCTCGCATAGCCAATTCGTTGATGACACCCTCCTTCTGAATACCCCCACTACTCGAGAAGACATCAAACTCACCTCCATTCTCTCCAACTTTGTAGAAGCTTCAGGCATGGCCCTCAACCTGGATAAATCCAAACTCTTTTTCTTCAACACCCCAATAGGGGTGCAGAACCACATCTCAAGACTCTTGGGCATACCCAAGATCTCCCTTATGTCCAACTACCTTGGCATCCCCCTCACAGGGGCTCTAGCTAGATCCATTTCCTGGGACAACCTGCTTCTCTCCATCTCTAATAGGCTTAGCAATTGGACCTTTAGACCTCTCAACATTGTAGCAAGGCTGGTGCTTCTCAAGTCAGTTCTGCAAGCCCTACCTACCTACCTCTTCACAACTTTGGCAACGCCTAAACAGGTCATCAGGGCCATTAGAAACGTCAAGAGAAACTTCCTATGGCATGGGCACCAACCGAGCAAGAAGTGGGCGCTAGTAGGATGGGACAAGATCTGCAAGCCGAAAACATGGGGAGGATTGGGACTGCGATACCCAGGGAAACTCAATCAAGTCATGGGAGATAAAATGTGGCAGAGATGGTTAAAATCCCCCACTACACTTTGGGCACAACTTTGGAAACAAAAGTATGCTCCAAACACGAGTGTAGACAAGCTCATCCGTCACAACGACTGGATTCTAGGATCCAACATCTAGAATAGAGCCTGGAAAAACATAGAACTTGTTCAAAAACATGCCTTTTGGGAGATTCGTAATGGAGAAAGCACACTTTTCTGGCAGGACTCGTGGCAACAACCAAATCCTCTAGATTAGATATAAGAGCTAAGCCTCATCAGGAAAGTGCTTCACACGGACCCCCCTCAGCATGTAAAGGCATTTTGGTGACCGAGAATCAGACCTCTACCTTGGAGGCAATGGAAGAATTCCACCCAGGAACTACAGATCCCACTGAACTCAGACTTGAATGCCTGGTAGCACTATGCCAGCCACAAGAAAATCCCCAAGAGAGAAGGCCCAAACATTCTTAGATGGGGGCACTCCACTATAGGTAACTTTTCAGTCAAATAGGCCTACTATCTGTAGGGTAATCACCAGAGTAAGGACAAGGAGAACATCTAGAATAAGGTTTGGAGCCCCTTCCTCTGGCCCAAGGTGTCAACCTTTCTATGGCTCACCATCCACAACCGTATCCTCACTTGGGACAATCTCAGAAAAAAAGGTTTCATCGGACCATCAATTTGCCCCTTATGTCAACAATAAGAGGAAACTTTGGAACATCTCTTCAACATATGTCCTTTTAGCCAGTGGATATGGGACCAAGGGGCTCAAGCAATGCATAGGATGAATCATAACAAGACTAGTATCAGAGATACAATAGAGAACTGGGACCTGCTATATTTTAAAAATCCCATTATTTCCCTCATTTGGCTCCTACTCCCAAGATTCACTCTCTGGAAAATCTGGAAGGAAAGGAACAAAAGAATATTCCA
Organism: Picea engelmannii; assembly: GCA_009831015.1. Classification (NCBI taxonomy): domain Eukaryota; kingdom Viridiplantae; phylum Streptophyta; class Pinopsida; order Pinales; family Pinaceae; genus Picea; species Picea engelmannii. The sequence goes on along the minus strand of ML828088.1, from coordinate 49,841 downwards.
CTCCAAAGAATCCACTCCAGAACTAGTATGGGGACAAATATGTAAGCTCATACAGGAAACAATCTGAAGTAAAAATTGGAAGCAGGAGGATACAAATTGTGACATGGAAGAGCAGCGCATCCTTCAATACTGGCAGCTCAACCTGAATAATCAGCTTGTGCAAAATCCAAGATATCCCCAAAAAAGCAGTCCAATTACCTGGTCCCCTGAACTTTGATGGGGCCTCCAAAGGGAATCCATGACCAACTGGATTTGGAGCCACCCCCAGGAACTCAGATGGCCAAATCCTCTGTCTTGTCGCAGGTTTTATTGGAGAAAATAAAAACAATGTCGTAAAACTGATGGGCCTCCTCTGGGGCACACAAACAACAATTGACAAGCACTTCCACAATCTCATTGTGGAAGGGGATTCTCAAATCATCATCAGGATAATTATGAAAATCCTCCATGGGGAACATCCAGGGAAAATCTCGCCCAGCTGGAGACTATCGGGACTACTAGAGGAATTTGGTGCCTTACTTAGGCCCAATCTCAGTATCATTCCCTCCCATGTGAAAAGGGAAGCAAACAGTATAGAGGATTTCCTAGCAAATGAAGGGGTAGCAAGGGAAACGGAAAGCATCTACTGGGATCCTCATATCTCGGAAGCTACATAACTCTCAACCCGCTATCAGTGCCTTGCGAACAAAGATTACCCACCCCCAGATGGGGTGCCACCTAGCTCAGAATGACCACGTGGTACAACACTTGGTTGGACCTTAAATGAAGGCCACCTCCCCCCATACCTTCGACATTAAGGATGAGGGAAAGATGGTGCATCTAGGCCAAAGAATCAAGACTTCTCGCATGCGTGATGGGAACAGAACTACAGAGCAATCAGTGGAGATCCTTAATGGCAGGTATGGAAACTTTAATCCTCATGCATTCACTTGATTTTGGAGAGGAAGGGGATCATTTGGAGTTGAAGCCATAGAATTGGAGCATCCTTGTTCTCTGGTGCGACTGTATTTGTCCAATTTCCACCAGAACCAGCTCTTGGCAGCTTCAAATGCCAAGGGAATGAGGCAAGCCCTACAGGGGGGCTACATGGTATGCTTCAGCTGCATGTAGAAGGCAACAACAAAGATTCGAGAGGGCATTGTCTCTGGCCAGGATGCATCTTGTTCAAAAATAAAGAAAACATGAGTTTCCTCCCATGGCCTCTATTGAGTAATTCATCCCGGAGGCACCCATCCATGTCCCCCCAACCCACTTGCTTTTCACTGTCCCAGACAACTGGAACCCATCAACTTGCCTTCCAGGGGAAACTTCCCAATGGGCCTTCAAGGAATTTCATAACTCCACCACAGGAGCAGCCCAATTAAGTGATTTCCCCCCCTGCTACATTATAGAAGAAACTCAGGCAATGATGGATGCAGACCCGACCATGGGAGCAACAAAGACCCCTCCAACGACGAACCTAGAATGAAACAATGCAGCCAAGGCCACGACAATTGGTAAGGAATGCAAGGCGTCAGAGGCTAGTTTGGATAGGGAGGGTGGCACCGTTCTTATGCCATGTCCTTTTTCTGTCATGCAAGAGGCAGGGAGTGACCACCTGCCACTCCTCCACCTGAACCACTTGAAGGTAATCTTTGAGCTAAGGAGCTGGGTGGAGGACATAATCCACCACATCAGCCTAGTCGGCCAACGAGTAGACCTGCTCTACGAAGCATACTCTAATACCCAGCTCGGACAACGCTTCCCGATGTGCGCTCAGGAATTCGTGATGACAGCCAAGGGAGCTAACGAGGATGGTGAGGACGACATGGACGAAGGGGAGGCCACTAGGTAAATTTCCACTGTTAATAGTTTTCATTCCTTTTTCTGTTTGGAAGTTAGTCATGGCTAAGCGCCATTATTTTGTAACCCTCAAACTCAAAGCTTATTTTTTTTAGACCAATGGTGGCCACTTGTCTTGGTTTCCTTCGGGAAAGAAAAATGGAAGCTAGTCGATCTTACTCACAGACATCATAGATAGCCAGCTGTCTCGATTTCCACTTACATGTCAGGACAACTGGAAGACATGGTGTTTCTGGTGTCCTTTCTTTTTGGAAAGTTAATACAACAAGCTCTACTCTTTTTTACTTAAAAAAAAAAAATTTGACCATATATGTTAACAACTCAAGGCCACAACATTGTCTTGAGATGCTCTACCGTAGACACTGCCCTCCGGGAGAAGTTTCAATACTCCCACACGATTTTTTAGACTTGGCCAATCAACACGACTTCCAAGGGACATCAACAATGGTGGTATTCCATTGACACCAATTCCAACTCCAATAATGAAAGAATATGTTTCCACCTTACTTTTTGAGTTGGGTGAGTGACACCAGATACTGAGTCATGCTCATGGACATCTCTAGCTCCAACACCAAGTGGAAATTTCTGCACAAAATCTGACATGTGAGTTTCAAAAGGAGGTTCAGGACCACTAGGCATTGCAGATGAAGTTTTATACAAAATTTGTGGCACATGAAACCGTTTAAGACCAATATAATAATATTAGTATAGCCTTCATTGAACTTATCAGAGTAGTGGACAACCTACATGCAAAGATTGTGACTACTTCAACACAAGGGTGTGGAATTCCCCTTGGTCTTAATATCTTGGTAGTGAAGGACCACCTGTAAAATATGGATTCACAACTTATAGCCCTTCATCCACCACACCACCAAACGATCCAAAAGGAAACTCAGTTACAACACACAATTAGGTTGGATAAAGAAGATGTCCAAGATGGCCAATGCAAGGTGGAGGCATTTTAAAGTGTAATCCACTATAGTTTCACCTTATGGACTCATATCCAAAATTCACCCTAGGTGTCTACAATTGAGGATAGATTCAACGCATCCAAGGTTGAGGTCACATAAAAAAAGAGTAATCTGTCTTCTTTACCTCCTGGGGAGCGTGCATCTACGATGATAGCTATTTCATCAAAGAAAAAATATATTACTGTAGCCTGTGATGAGTAGCAGTGTGTACCAAATCTCATTACTTCTATGACCGATAAGGCCTTGATCCTTTACACCTATCTCGCAGACGCATAGGTTGTTCTCAAAACATGGACTGAGAAAATGAATGCAATGGTTTTGACAGATCCTCAGGTCACACCAGCTTTGAATTCTGACATGGTTGTTTAGATCATGAAATAAATCCAATGCACCCTCAATGAACCTGATCGCCAGTTCAAGTTGTTCATGCAGGAACTTAGGAACATAGTTTCTTCCATTGCAATGGTAATTTCATGAGGTAGTTGGCTTAAGGATGAGCCAAGAAATAGTGGTTGGGGACTATTGACACCCAACGTTTTTGGTAAATATCGTGCACACGCAAAAATGAAGTTGTGTGTGATCATTCCATTTTTGCACAAGCTCAAGAAGATGCATGAGGATTGGAAAGAAGCGCATGCCAGCTCAAGTTTTTTTAATGCATGCCAATTATTTTTCTTCCAATGCACATTGGTTTTATTTTTGGGATGCGTTCCAGAAATCAAGAAGATGCATGTTGGAGTCAAGAGAATAATATTTGATAAATATCCCCAAATGATCATTGCTAGTAGCACAAGGGAATGTGGAGTATAAAGGACATGTTCTATATAAGTAGTTAAGATTTCTTTGATTCCAGAAAGTCTATGTGGAATGAAATAAGGTGACAAAAGCATGAGATATTGGTCGTTAGTAGAGCGAGTGCAGTAGAATTGAAGGAGACAAAGTGCTAGAGCCGAGAAGGATATAAAAGGAAGCAAGGACAACAAAGAAAGGGTTGATTCACTAGGTTATTTATGGTTGTTCATGGTTCAAGGGCTAGTTCGTTGGCTCGCTTTGAGCCTTTGTAGTATTGTAAGGTATCTCGTTGTATGTTTGAGTCTATCATATGTGAAAGGTCTGAAAGGATGTGAAGGACACAATGTATTGTAAATATCGGGAGTTATTTGAGGGAATATGAGACTTTGTTTCTATCAATATATGATTTTATTAATGTATTCTTGTTATTGATGGAATAAGGATGATAATAAATTTGCATTGATTTTGAACCTATGATGTGTCAATTATGTCTGAATGAATGTGTGGTTTCTATTATGTTTTTTCATACACCAAAGTAACTTGCAATGAATTATATGAATTTCAACTCATATGGGCCTCTGTGTGTTTATCCCTTCATCCTTGTGATCCTCATAGCATCTTGAGTGAGAACTTATTAAACCTTGGCTGAGGATTGATATGTTGATGCTTTGGGGTTTTTGTTGGTCAACTCTTGACGAACTCTGGGTATGAACCCCCTAGTGTTAATAAGTATGCGCACAAGTGTGAAACGATGAAACACTCTCTACCTCCCTTTAATCTCTCTCTATCTCTCCTACCCTTTCTCTCTTTACCTCTCTCTTCCCCCACTTTCCCTCCCTTTCTCTCTTTAACTTTCTCTCCCTCCCTCCCTCCCTTTATACCCCTCTTTCTCTCC
>ML828088.1:21442-40648 GCA_009831015.1 Picea engelmannii | reverse complement strand
AGAATGGTTTTCTCCCTCTGGCGGGTCCCTTGTTATACGTGGAAGCGATCTAATGGCCCCGAGTCCCCTCACCATATGCTATCTGATAGACCTCCGTCACCATTGGACGTCACCTTCCACCTTTCCTAAATTGGTCATGTCTCGTAACTGTTGTCAGTCCTTCCCCCCTAGTCGTTTGTGGCAAGCCCCTTACTATGACTTTTACCTCCAATCGATAGCCGCCACGTCACCCGTCTGTATCTTTCAACCACTGTCACCTGCCATCTCACCCCCAAGTGATCCGTTGGCCATTTATTACTGGATAATCTATCTGTTATCCAGTTGACCTGTCTCCCGCGCCCAATCGATCCCCATTTTACTTAAAAATATTGTTATTCCCCCTTACTTCCACCATTCACCCATCGCACCAGAGAAATTCACCGCTTACTCCTCCGTTACAGTCCATTTTCCTCATCCACAGTCAGTCGCCCCCACTAAAGTTGTGTTTTATTGCAGGTACTGTTGCATAAATGGTGCCAAAATCCAAACAAGCAGAAGGAGAGGAGAATCCGTTTCTCTTGCCTCCTGTCGACCTGGACAGGATCCCACTGATTGACAAAGACCGATTAATCACGGATACCAAATGCGATTTTGATTTATCATACCTCCAGTCCTGGCTCAGGGAAGTTTTCCTGGACCAGAGTAATGAAATTGGACTCTGGGAGTCCAATTTACCCCTCTACCTCTTCCCTCAGATCCACCATTTTCCCGAGTTCGCTCTTAAGTGTCAAGCCCACTATATTCCTGAACAAATATCTGCCATCTCCTCTTCTGGAGAGATCCTGTTCCTCATCACGCCCGAATCCATAGACTAGATGATGCAAATTCCCTGAGCCAACTGTGCGTCTCCCTTCAACCTGGAAATTCTAACAGGATTATACCAGAAGATGACCTTCCCCCAAAGAACTCAAATATTTGAGTTTTTCCTTCCCACGTCCACTCAATTCCCTTCCACAAATCCTCCTTATCCATCTTCCATGTTCTCGACTAAAGGGAACTAGGTCATCTCATCCCTCTGTGCTTTGTTAGGATACTATTCTGATCAGTGGGTAGATGAACCCATTCTGGGTTTTCTATCTATTTTCTCTACCGATGAAAAGCCCACCACCCAATTTGACTTCAACACATTCTTGGCAGACAATATTCACGAACAGTTCATGAATTTTGGCATGGAAGGCATGTTCAGATACTTTTCCATACTGGCATACATGTTTGTCTTCTTTCAAGCAGACCAATTTGGCTTCTCCATGCAGAAAATGGACGGAGATGGTAGAACTCAGGCAGTGACAGCATGGACCTCCTTACTCAAGCACAACTCCATTGATTTCAGTTTCAAGGAGTTCATTGATTAGTTCTACCACCCTGTGGTAAGCATGCTAGGTGGCAGGCCCGAGCCTCGAATAATTGATGAAGTCCAGAGAATCCTGCATCTCTCGGACAACACAAAGATCGGGGATTGGTACTTGTATAAATATCACTCCAAGATCAGAGTATACGGGTGCGAGTTGGAACTGTATAAGCTGCCCAAGTATCTTCCTGTCAGAATCTTTGCTCTAGAATATATAAGGCAGATAATAAATTCTGATGACATCCATTTTGTGTCATTGAAGAAAAAGCAATAGCTTAGAATCAAGGGGTAGATTGGCTCCTTCATCTGCAACAGTCATGGCGTTGGGGAGGAAGCAGACAATATGCTGTGGGAAATGAATTTCTTCATGAGCTTCTCATGGCATTATGATCCATGTGGTATCATCTCAGAGATGAGGGTGAAGAACAAGAACATCCCATATCTTCATGAAGCTATGCCTGAAGTGGAAAAATTTGCAAATCAGACAGCCTGGGAGCCCAACACATTGGTCGAAGTACAACAACAAGATCTCCCAGCCATTGTATCTCAAACAATAATGCCACAGGTCCCGAAGGAAAAAAGGCCTCGACAAGATTTATCTCCGCCTGTCACGGAGGTATCGTCTGAAGAGTTCCAGCTGCATACTAAGAGGCCAAGACAATTTCAGCTCCTGGCCCGACCGGGGAAAAATAAGCCCTGTCTACCATAGTGACCAAGTCTGTTATTCCACCCTTCGGTTCGAGCCTCCATAAGGTCATTACCCCAGCATTGCCGAAGAAATCCACAGACTCCCCATTGGGCACTCAGCCAGGCAAGGTGGGACCCAAGTTGAGCATCTTCGAGAAGTATGAGCTGATCAAGAAAAGGAACCAGACCCTTACCAGCAGTACTTGCGCTCAATTTTGGAAGAAGACATCGACTGCGCAACATAGGCTGTTGTCTGCATTTGACACAGAAAATGGCAGAATGCACATGGTCTTCCTCCAGGAATAGGTACCAGATCCCAAGGTGATCACCGACTACAAGAGGGCCACCTTTGAATTCTAGATGAAGGACGTGCATCCGACCGATCAGATGGATCTGCACAAACAGACCAGGGAAATGGTCTTTTACACGTTGGCGCATGCTTTCACTTCTGCGTCCAAATTGTAGGTGTCCCTGAACAATGTTCAAACACAGTTGAAGCTGGAAAAGATATCGTCCTTTGCAAAGGACAATAGGATCAAAACTTTGGAGGAGTTGGTCCTCAAGATTGGTTATGATCCTTCAAATGTGAAAGCAGCCGAGGAAATGATAAAGAATAAAAATGATAACATAGCATCCTTGAGGAAGCAACTGAAGCTCCTGCCCACAGAGGATTCACAGGCAAAGGAGATAGCAGAGAAACAAGGCGAGAAGGATGAAATGCTCAAGCTTCTCATGAAGCAGAATGCACAACTCAAAGAAATGGAAGCTGAGATGGAGAAACTACTAAAAGAGAAAGAGAAACTGAAGGCAATGGAATTCATTCCATTGAGTTCTATTCCAATTTCAAGAGTGAGCACAACGTCAGTGATAGAAATCCCATCCGCAACTCCATTGACATCACAGGAGAAGACAACTGACCTTGCTAAGTCCATGGAAAAGATGAACCTATAGGAGACAGAGATCAACAGGCTAAAAAAGGAGATTGAGAACCTACAGGAACTCAAATCTTCCTTCCAGACCAGCCTCTCCAAGGAAAAGTAGGTGACAGAGCAGCTCAAGCTGGAGCTACAACAGCTCCGGAAGCAAACAGTGGCAGGAAAGACTTTAGCTGAGGTGAAAGAGAGTGTATGGACAGACATCACTAAGTCCATGAAAGAGATATGGCCCATGATCTAGATCATGTTTGAGCATAATGAATTGGTCCAGAGGAGAAAACAGGCCATCGATAAGATCAGAGTATAATTGGGGGAGATGCCAACACAGGCAAATGAGATCATCAAGTTCATCAATTCTAAGACCAGGGAAGAACTGGAAGAGCTGAAAATTGAAGACAGAACAGAGACCATCCTTGAGGTTAAAAGAGTTCTGACCAAGAGAGGATTAATGCTTCAACTGGAAGAAAAGGTTCAGGCCATGGACCTAGGGGTACAAATATTCTTCAGTAAGATTGAGGCTCTCCAGAAGAAAGGTCTACCTAGTCTGAAGGTAATTAATGATAAACTGATGACACTCCCAGATTACAAGAAGAGATTGGCTTATGTGTCTAAGGACAGTTCAAAGTTTGCAGGGATTCAAGGGAGCATCACTGGCAAGGAATTTCTGGATTCCCTTCAATGGGACATCAACATCCAACACAACATTTGATACATCTTCCTCACCAAGCCCACATTCGCCAAGTGCACAGAGATGGACGAAGTTTATCGAAGCTTGCTCAAAGTCAATGTGCCCAGTCATCTTAGATGGGAGGAACTCTATGATCTGATCGATTAGCAGATGAGCTGTCTAGGTCCAGTCAGCTGTCCAGTCAGATGAAGTCGTACAGAGGCTTCATCAACGGCTCACCCAAAAATCAGTGTGCAGTTACACCAAGTCATCAAGAAGTTCCTAGATTTAGGAAATTAGTTAAATTAGTTAGGCTAAAAATAGATTTAGCACGTCCTGGTCATTTATGGCAGGAACGTTTGTAATTTGAGTTATAAATACTTCACCTTTCGAAGTATTGAGGGTTTTTTATCTTCACACCCTGACGCTATCAGACTGTAATATTTTTGAAGAGATATTCCATTAATAAAAAGGAGGCACTTTTACAGGATTCTTGTGTGTATTCACTGGTGATGTTTTCTCACTAAGTTGAATGTTATTCTCGCTTTGTTATCATACTGTTTTCTGAATCTAATCTTTAAGAGTAACGAATGTTGCAGGATTTATCTTGTATACCCTGTTTCTGACTCGAAAAGATTTTAGTGTTTTATCTTCTGGTGTTTTCAATAAAGAAATTCTTAACTGCTTCTTTGTTGAAATTATCTTTCTCACCTTTTCCGCTGTTCATCATTTAAGCTACTAAAAGATCCAGTGATTATATTATCTCACCCTGTGAAAGTTTTTCCCTTTGCGTTTCTGGTTTGTTTTTCATATTTTATTAAAACACAGACCCCATAGCCCAATGGATGTGTAAACTGTCTCAACCAATTCGAAAAAACACTTTGACAACAAAACCGACCTATTTCTTTACCTAGCCTAATATTTAAAATTGGAAACATAGCTAAATCATATAGAGAGATCCCTCTCTGAAGTTGGAAGGGCTAGATCCCAGCTTCAAAAGTGGTTGGATAAAGTTACCTTAGTAGATTTCTTCTGTTGTCAACCTCTAGGAAATTTACCAAGTGCTAACACCTACTATTGATGTCTCAGAGAGGTCGATTTCCATTGATTGAGTGATGTCTCTAGCTTTGGTGTATTTATTTTTCCTTTCTTATTTAGTTGATTTATCAGCTACTTCATTGGCTATCCTCTCTACTTCATCTCTTGCTACTTTATCTTCTACTACTTTCCTCTCTACTTCCTTTTATGCAACTACCTTTGATTCTTCTTTAACCTTCACCTTCTCCACTTCAAGCATTCTTTTCTTCTTGGAAGCATCATTCCTATTCATAGAGACCTTTTCTTGTCTATTGGGGCTTCCTCTTCTTCTATTGAAACTGAATGTATGGAGGCTGAAGGGGGAGATGACCTCTCCTATTTTTCCTCGTTTGTTTTCTTTTTGGATTCTTCCCTTGCTTTTTCTTCATCTTCGGTTCTACCTATGGGTTGGCCTCTTCTATTGAAGAAAACTTAGTCATAATTACACGCATTTTGATGCACCGATTATTCATGATAGATGTATTTTGTGTATTCCCATTGAAGAACTATCTTGCAGCAATCGTATTTTATGACCCCTTTCAAATCATGTCTTCTAAACATTTCTTCTCTTAAGTGATAGGAGAACATGGTATTCACTTCTTCTTGCACTTGTTTGGAGTTTGCAAATAGATAATTGTCAATGTAGAGTGGTAATGGTGGACATATATCCTTATTGGATTGATAAAAGGCTCCTCCGAGTCCATCGATTATCGTTTCATATGATACTTCCTGGAGAACCAGTCCATCTGTCATAATCATGGGAGGAGGTTAGGATCTTTCACGAAACAATATATTCTTATGTATGTTCCATGTTCTAAGAGGAACCAATCCCCATTTCTCTTTATTATTGTGATTTCTTTATCTGTCATGCACAGTGGAGGAGAGAACAATATGAACTCATATAAAGGAGCCATGAAATGTTCACATACTTTCTGGTATTATGTTCAATATTTGTGCTCCTAGAGCAATTTATAATAGACATGGATTGGTTGGTTTGAAGGTTTCCACTTCCATCCCATTTTGGGGTACCAATGATCCACACACATAATATCCAACAGATATGAGACCATGTGGAAACTGGGGAAGGTCCCTAGTTTGGATTCATAGATGACTATGATAACTTCAGCTAGATTGGAAAACAATATATCACCCCATTTGAATGATTCACCTTAGTCTGCACAATAGTAATTAATGGAAGATATTACAAAGAGAACCAAGACGTGTTTCATTCTCCATAGAGTCAACATAACATGACCACCATGTATTAGTATGGTTTCCTTAAGGAAGTAGAGGGTTGGCCTCCTTTAGGTCTTTGTTTGAATTGATTTTCTAGCTTGTACCATTTGGGGCACAATTCTTTGGCAATTTGCTTGAATTGAACAACCAGATTGTTGTCTGGATTCTTCATTCCCTTCTCCAGATGGTAATATTTTTCTAATTCCGTAGGATGGAAATATTCTATGGGTTCCCATATAACATTGGAGATGTGTTTGTTTCCCATTTCTATATGCTTTAGGATCTAGGAGATTTCATTGACATATGGAAAAATAACATCTCAGGCTGCAACTTTAAATATCCCTAATTCTCTGATTTTTTTGAAGACTCTTAACTCGTCTTGATCCTCTATGTCCGTGGTATAGTTTTTCTTCTAGAAAATTTTGTATACTTAACCCCATTTGAGTGCTTCTCCTTCTTTTTCTTGGGAACCCACGGTGTCATCATAAACATGTTTGGATACCTCTAGTTCATCCTCAATCTATCTTCCACTAGAGAACGCTTCCACGATGGTCGTCCTGCTGGCCACTTTCTTTATGGGACAAATGTTTGTACCTAGAATTTTTTCTCCACGTGGAAGATCATGAGAGGTTGTGTGATGAGAGAATGAGGTCTCAAAGCACTATTTTCCTAGGATCTACATTTCTTTGTAACACCATGTTTCCCCCAATTTCTAATTAATCATAAAATAGGAATTACCATGCTAAGGCTTGTGGACAATGTAAATGTATTATTGTTTGAGTTGCCAATAATTGACTATGGGGGTGAAGACTTGAAAGTAATGGCCATGATATCACTACAGGAATAATTTCAAAACTATAGGAGAGGATTCATTATATCAAATAACCCCAAAATTTCCCTTGATGAGGATGACAACCTCCTTCAGATTCCAAGGAGATAAATCAGTTAATGAAGAAAGGACTAGTGGTTGAATTAACAACCACCCCCATGAATTGGAGCATGGTCTAGCTGCAAAACGTTAGCCCAAAGTACCACCGGTTCTAGCAGACCAAGTAGACCTGAGATTCCTTCTGACAGAAGGAAGGTAAGATACATACACACGGGAATGGGAAGAGAAAGGCGGTAGCAAGAGAGGATACACGAGACAAGAGATTGAAGGCTTATATGGGAGTGGCGTGGAGCTCTCTAGCAGATGATGAACAAAATGTCATGAGATTGATGCCGAGTGAGCATATGATAAGCCTCGCCTATGGCCATAACAGAGAGAGAAATCTATGAAAGTTTACAGAGAACATAATCCAAGCAGAAGTGGAAATAGAGAAAGAATCCTTGAGAACTGCTAGAGTTCCATGGTAATATCATGGCTTGGCACGGGGGTGGCCAGAGTGCTAAGAATGACTAGAGTGCTAAGAATGAATGCCTCTGAGCATATGGTAGGGTGGAAGGATGAACACCCATAGTTAGTTGGTTGGTGACAGCCTGTAATAGATAAGTGATCTCCTGTCGTGTGTAATTTAGCTATAACTATGTATGAATTGGTTATACTGTGAATGTTTTAAGGAATGTGCATGATTTCTTAATGGATATACTGTATCCCTTCTGTTTATACTTGGTTGTATAATTAAACAAGTAATAAATTATATGGATAGGACATGTTTTATATTTTTAAATGCTTGTGTTCTATGGTAGCATAATCCAGAGTCACGAACTGTGTGTTCGTCGACCATGGACATAGTTTTCATGTACGCATGTCAACCTTCCTAATCATTTTGAGTCCCTTGGAGAATGAATTCTATTAAGCTCAGGAGAGGTAGTGCAGATATGCATAGGCTCCCTACAAGGAAAGCAGAGACCGAGACCCAGTTAAGTCCTAGACTTGATGAATGAGCGCAATGGGTGAACGAAAGAATCTTCTAAGAGTCAAGTCTAGGAGAAAGAGCACAAAGCTCTTAAATCCTTCATAACTAACAAAGCTCAGGAAGGATAGCGAGATTTGAAGTAACGAAAGGGAATATTCTTTCATTTGGAAGATGAACAGACGATATCCTTTCAGGAGGATATGAGGTCTGTCATGACCATTAGATTTGAAGAAGGAAAGTAGCCATTAATGCCTCGACTCCTTCAGTATTCGCAAGTTCAACGGATGTTGGTAGCCATCGTGCAGGGGACAAGCCCTCTGAAACCCCCGAAACCTGAAGTAGCGATGTGACCTAGACCATAGATCCAAGGATCTATCGGGATCCACCTTGACCGTTGAATTTGCTAGTTTGGGAGTTCGTGCATCGGGGATATTACGGGTTGGTGCAACCAAAAACCCCAAAACATGAAGTCGTGAAATAGCATGGATCGTTGATCTAAGGATATATCGGGATGCACCTTGACCATTGGATTAGGTGGAGGGAGCGATCTGGACCATAGAATATACATCCAGACAGTAGAAAGGAAGCTCACAGGAAGAATATATCTGAGCCATTGGATCTGGCACACAAACCAACAATCGTTGGATCCAAAAGAAGGTGCATGAGACAAGTTCTGATTTGATCGTGGTCATCCATTAAGGAGGACACATGACGAGATCTCAGCATTTCTCTAACTCGTAACTGTTATAACTCACGATGTGTGAAATTGTGATTTAATCATGGACGTCCATTAAAGAGGACACCTGGTGAGATCTCAACATTTCACTGATTTGCAGGGTAGAAAAGTCAAAGAGGGCAGTCCTGAGAACTTGCGATACGTGAAGTTCCGACGCGCCTTGGAGTTAGTCTCCGCATCGTAGGAAATGGTCACATGGACGAAGGCCAAAGGAGGGAGCTAACAGTTGTTAAGCCCTTTCAATATTTGGGATTCGGGGAGTCAGGGTTGGCTCACTTGCAAAGTCCCAATACACAAATTTGCAAAGAGATCTGGACTCTTAGATCCAAGAGGACCGTGAACCGTCAGATTTGGGAGCCCCAAAATTTTGGCATTTTTGGAGTCGGGGATGCGAAGGAGTTCATGACTTGGAGGTCGCAGGTCGCAAAACCACGACATCATCAGAATGGCATGTTGGAAGGATGCGTGGAAAATGATCAATGCTTCATTGACTTGCACAACAAAGAAGTCAAAGGGAAGAACCATGGGAACTCGCGAGGCTCGATTTCGCGATTCGATAGGAGCTGTCTGCGCTCAAAAATATCATCATTTTGGAAGTCAGGCGGGCAAAGGTGACTTGCATCGGTAATTCCCGATATGCGAAACCACGATGAAATCTGGACCGTTGATCGTCAGAATAATCTGGACCGTTGAACAGGGGAAAATGAATATCACAGTTTCGGCTATCAGCAAAAGGGAGAAAGTTGCATCACAACTTCATAAGATGTGAAAATGCCGATGCACTTAGGAGTGAGGCTCCAGGACCTGACTGGAGATCATATGGTGGACACATAAAGGGAGGATCTAAAGATCCATTAACCCTTTTCGGGTATCGGGGATTGAAGGAGTCGGGGAACTCAACATCATGAGTCTCGATATCACAAAATGCGACGTGCCTGGAGGATTGGCCCTAGGTCACTATATAGGGACACCTGGAGGATATATAAGGGAGGATATAGAGCCCATTAAGCCCTATTTCGGGTTTTGTTACTTGGAGGAGTCGGGTCTCTTGGAATGAAAATTCCTGACATTGTGAAACATGATGCGCATACTGTGTAGGCCTGTGGTCACAGGGTTTTGGTCATGTGAAGCGAGCTCATGCCTAGTGATTTTCCGTGTGGGATGCGCTCAATAGGAGGACCTATGGATTTGTTGTTGTATTCTAGTAGGGAATCGAAGAGCTTCTTCAGCTTAGGAATAGGAGACGATCCATTGACTAGGAGGTCAGCAAGCCCCACTGAGTTGGAATCTTGCGGGTTGCATGAGGAAAAAAAAATGAAAATTTTATTTTGCCCCATCGTGGGTGTGTGAAAAAATGGTATCAGAGCATGGTTACAACACTTGGCCTATTTGGGATCATGCACGAGTCACATAAAGAGGTGTTTTTACTTGCATTTACTTCTTGAGGAGAAGGATTGCAGATTGAACTTGTGATTTTGGGAATTCTTGTTGAATTTCAACAGAATAATTTCTTTAACCCTTGGTCAAAGGGATAACTACTCTTATCGGTGTAGGGATATGCTAATTAACATTAATAATAAGATTTGAATGTGGATAGCTGAAGGTGGTAGGGTTCTGTCAAGGGTAGTTGAAGCCTGAAGGGAAAATGACCTGGTGTTCGTAACATTGCCTCTAAGCATGGGCAGATGGAACCTCAGGCACTGATGATGGATGATTATATAATGGTTAATACCTTTGTGGGATTAAAGGAATCTGATGGGATCAAGTAGGATCCTTGGAAGTATAATTACTGATTTATATTAAACTCAGAGTATATAACTCCTCATGACTAGAGGAAAGGTGATATGGGTAAAGTCCTATAGAAGTTGAGGCAAGAAGGTTTTCTTACTAGCTGTTATAATATAAAATGGAAAGTGACCTTGGTTGGTTATTTCCATAAAGAGAAGGAAACATTAGTATGAGTTATAACTATGAGATTAGTCAGGTAAGCGACTGCAATCTCTACCTAAAAGAACACTAACGATAAAACTAAGCTAGTACAATGAGTACTTAGTTGTGTGTGTATGCTTGAGTGCACGGATTTAATGCATTGTGAAGCTTCTCGATATGAAGCCTGATATTAATACCAGTTATGTATGTATGATATCAAATGTGCAAGTGATGCACATGTATGATGTAAGAGTATAAGTATACTAAAAATCCCAATATGGTTGCCCTGATGAGTGAAATGTGAGGCAAGCATAACACTTGCCAAGATTGAATGAATACCATGGATGCATGGTTGACTCCATTATGAAGATTCATGAAAGTTATGTTTTGAATGATAGCTTAAGGGGAATGTTCTCCATCTCCCCAGGAATATCTAGTACAAATAAATGAAAGAGTAAACGAGAAAGGATGCTCTGTTTTCTTGATAAGAGGCAAATGATTATGCCTTTGAGGATCACATGAGAATGATTGTAAAAAATCATGAGTAGTGTTAGCGTCGGAAGTCACTCCTGGATTGCTTGCAGGAACAGAGCCAGACGCCCATCATTTTTTATGTCACGATTTGATAAATGGGCGATCAAATGGGTAGAGACTCGAGGAGATATCACTCTAACTCGGGAACTGGATCTGGTACGTAAAGAACAGAGGAGGTCTGGAATCCTAACTTTAGCCAGTGGGTCGACTAAAAGATGAGCACGTGGAAGACTTAGTAAGAAAGGTGAACAAATAGCTCTGGGCAACAGGCTTACAGTGGTTTGTAGGGGAAATACCCTGAATGCAGGATCCTCCTGGTTCAGAGCTTCAAGAAACTGAAGAGAAGACTTGACTGGATCCTCCAATTCAGAGTCATTCAGCATTAAGGAAAACACAGGAACCGATTAGAGACTCCGTAACCATTACAGTGATCCATTACAACATCATCCTATAATAGCTACAACTCGAATGGATCCTCCAATTCCAAAATGCTCTAACACAGTATAACAAAGATGTAAAGAAATTGGCATTCATAAGGTAAGAAGTCTCAGAAGTCTAGAAATAACCAGAAAACAGTGTTTTATTAAAGTTTCACAACCGGGAGCTCTGCTCAACCATCGATCCTTTGAAAAATATCAAAACTAAGTATATATACTCCTAAATTTTTTTCCCAACAGAGGCGTCTTAGACTTTCAGGATGAGGCGTCTCTTCAATCAAATCTGGCCTGCACTCCTCTGTCATACGCCACCTTAACTCTGTATGGCTCATGCTAAGGGGTAGTTGAGCCCTTAAATGCCAAACTAGCGTGCGCAGACTTCCCTGGTGAGTTGAGGACGTCGGCATGGCTCTTGTGGGAAAACCAGTACAAAGGACCATCTCGGGCAGGCTTCCTGTCGGGACATCCATACTTTGCAATTAATGAGTGAGGCGAGGCTTCAACCACCCTCTCTCTTCTTCATTCACTCCGAGCAGGTATCAGGATGGAGATCAAGTTGAACTGGCACCTGGAGAACACAGTGATCCCTTCTGCAGCTAAACCCGGTGCTTCGGCCTTTTGCGCAGCTCTTTCTATTACCCCCAAGTGACCACGGGCTGTGACCTTGTGCTTATTTTCAAATGCGCTTTCGGTGCCTCGTGTCTCACGGCTGGGAGGAGCTAGTCTTCGATCTTCAAAGTTGCGAGGGGCGAGGAGGCGAGGAGCTTAATTGTACACCATGTGTCTCTCTGGATGGACAACCTTGATCATCTCGACGATACTGTGGGCCCGAGTCCTGGACGCCCTCGGCACTTCGCGTCTCGCGGCTGGGAGGAGCTAGTCTTCGATCTTCAAAGTTGTGAGGGGCGAGGAGGCGAGGGGCCCAATCGCGCGACAGGTGTCCACTTCAGATGGACGGCTGAGATCTTCTCGGCGATACTGTGGGCCCGAGTCCTGGATGCCCACAACACTTCGCGTCTTGTGGCTGGGAGGAGCTAGTCTTCGATCTTCAAAGTTGCGAGGGGAGAGGAGGCGAGGGGCCCAATCGCGCGCCAGGTGTCTGCCTCAGATGGAGTATTGAGATATTCTCGGCGATACTGTGGGCCAGAGTCCTAGATGCCCTCGGCACTTTGCGTCTCGCGGCTGGGAGGAGCTAAACTTTCTGTTCCAAAGTCGCGATGGGCGAAAAGGCGAGGAGCCTAATCGCGCACCACGTGTCCCTCTGGATAGACGGCCGAGAACTTCTCGGCAAGACTGTGTAGCTCTTTTACTGTTGGTTCCCTCCACACGTAATCGCCGGCTAAGGCTTGAGTGCTAGTGCCTCTCGCAACTCGCGAACTTGCGAGTTGGAGTATCGAACTTTGGCATGCTCCCCTCGCGAAGTCCCAAGTTCGAGAAATAACTATTGCGCTCGAACTGCTTGCTATCAATGACCCTCATAACTTCGTGAGTTCTTCCTGAAGGATTTCAACCGTTGACTTTCTTAAAACTTTAAACGCGATACTTGACGTGACTCGGTTAATCTGCAATCACCCATTAATTGATGCTCCACTCTGTTGATGCATTTTTTACCGCAGAGGAATGAAGTGCATGATTGCTTGATCTGCTACTTGGAAAAACAGGGATTCTCCTATGCTGTACTTGATTATTTCGTGCAACTTGCAGACCCGAATGCTCTCGAGCCTCTTCTGCTACACAGTTTTTCACACGCAGCCGAATGTCTCTGATATCCACAGGCGGGTGAATAACTGAAGTAGGCTCGCTGATCTTAGGTGGTGGTTGCTCGTTGACTGGCTCTGCGCAGTCTATAAGCTGCATCTTCGGCTGCTCCTCTGGTTCTTCTGGTGCCTCTTCTTGGCTCTCATCAGGGTCAGAGTCATAATCATCATAGATAGGACCTGTGGGAAATCTCTTCTTTTCAATTTTCTGCTCAGGGGGGCTGATTTCCTCGCATTGTATTTCATTTGTGAACAGAGGAGAAGGCTCTGCAGTCTTCTTTTGGAAGTTCTGGGTGTCCAGCTCAGAACCTGATTCATAGCTGTCATACACGGGCTGGCTGCTACCCAGGTCATCAATCTGTGATGTGGGGCTCTGCTGCTCCTCAACTGAATAGTCGTTAAAGCTGGGTGAGCACCAGACTTCTTCATCTTGCAAAAAAGGAACGATCTCCAGATCCTCCTTTTCAATCCCAAATGTAAATACATCATGGGAAATCTCGTGAAGAAAAAGAGAACAATCCTCTTCCCCAACTATCACTTCATCTCTTTTATCTGAGACAACAATCTCATCGGGGGCAGATGCTAACTCACCTAATAAATCTTCAACAATCTCTTCAAAAGAGTTGCTCAGAGCGTCTGCCTCAAGGACTGGAAAATCCTCTGCACAATCTTCATATTTCAACCCTTCTAATTGGGCAGAGAGATATTTCACCTGCTCCATCAGCTTACTCAGGGAACCATCCTCCTCCCTGGGAACTTCATCACTTTCATAACCTGCCTTGGATGCCGATGAATGGGGAGGAGAAAGGACTAAGTTCTGATCCAGGTCATCAGGATCCTCCCCACAACTTACGTCAAAAAAAACTTCCACTTGTATAGAGTTGTGGTATCCCTCACAACAATTATGAAAAATTAACTCAGGGGGATACAGCCTCTGAAAATAGGTGGTGAAAGCTGCATGGAATCCATGGAGTGAAGAAATGCTAGCAGGGGGTAAAGAATGGTACCATTTACGCGCATCCCCTGCTAACGAGAACATGAACATCTTCAGTAACACATCCTCATGATGTATCTCCCACTGACACATGAGTTCATGAAACTCACTGAGGTGCTGAGCAGGGTTGTCCTCTTAACACTTTCCAAATATGGGCAAATAATCACCCCATTCATCCATAGAGGGGACAACATTAGGAAAACCAAGAATAGCATAAAAATTAAAAGGAGCAAACCTGCGAGCAAGGATTTTCTCCATATCGAACCAGTGGAGTCGTCAATCAATCCTTGAATCATGGAGTCGCTAGGTGAAAGATGTGCATCTTCAAGTGTGTCTGGTCCTTGTTCGCCCTCAAAGGCCAGATCTTAACATCATCGTTACCCAGGAAACTTCTCAGGATGAGAAAGCAGCTGCTGAAGCCTTCTCGAGAAAACTCCTCTGGGTCAGCTTTCAGGTGTGTCGATAGTGGACACAACTGAAATAGTGATGTGGAAACAATGGCGTCGCCACAGTGGAGTCTCCAGGTGCACGGTAGCAATCTTTAAGGGCTCTGATGTTTGATGCACCTTCAGAATCAGTGGCTCAATGTCGTTCTGCCTAGGGCAAATATTCAACTTCGTCCCTGGCAACGGCGCCAGAAATGTTAGTGTTGGAAGTCACTCCTGGATTGCTTGCAGGAGAAGAGCCTGACGCCCATCAGTTTTTATGTCACGATTTGATAAATGGGCGATCAAATGGGTAGAGACTCGAGGAGATATCACTCTAACTCCGGAACTGGATCTGGTACGTAAAGAACAGGGGAGGTCTGGAATCCTAACTTCAGCCAGTGGGTCGACTAAAAGATGAGCAGGAGGAAGACTAAGTAAGAAAGGTGAACAAACATCTCTGGGCAACAAGCTTACAGCGGTTTGTACGGGAAAAACCCTGAATGCAGGATCCTCCTGGTTCGGAGCTTCAAGAAACTGAAGAGAAGACTTGACTGGATCCTCTAATTCCAAGTCATTCAGCATTAAGGAAAACACATGAACCGATTAGAGACTCCGTAACCATTACAGTGATCCATTAAAACATCATCCTATAACAGCTACAGCTCGACTGGATCCTCCAATTCCGAGCTGCTCTAACACAGTATAACAAAGATGTAAAGAAACTGGCATTCATAAGGCAAGAAGTCTCAGAAGTCTAGAAATAACCAGAAAACAGTGCTTTATTAAAGTTTCACAACCGGGAGCTCTACTCAACCATCGATCCTTTGAAAAATATCAAAACTAAGTATACATACTCCTAAAAAATTTGCCCAACAGAGGCGTCTTAGACTTTCAGGATGAGGCGTCTCTTCAATCAAATCTGGCCTGCACTCCTCTGTCATACGCCACCTTAACTCTGCATGGCTCATGCTAAGGGGTAGTTGAGCCCTTAAATGCCAAACTAGCATGTGCAGAATTCCCTGGTGAGTCAAGGATGTCGGCATGGCTCTTGTGGGAAAACCAGTACAGAGGACCATCTCGGGCATGCTTCCTGTTGGGACATCCATACTTTGCAATTAACAAGTGAGGCGAGGCTTCAACCACCCTCTCTCTTCTTCATTCACTTCAAGAAGGTATCAGGATAGAGATCAAGTTGAACTGGCACCTGGAGAACACAGTGATCCCTTCTGCAGCTAAACCCGACGCTTCGGCCTTTTGCGCAGTTCTTTCTATTACCCCCAAGTGACCACGAGCTGTGACCTTGTGCCTATTTTCAAATGCACTTTCGACGCCTCGCGTCTCGTGGCTGGGAGGAGCTAGTCTTTGATCTTCAAAGTTGTGAGGGGCGAGGA
Organism: Picea engelmannii; assembly: GCA_009831015.1. Classification (NCBI taxonomy): domain Eukaryota; kingdom Viridiplantae; phylum Streptophyta; class Pinopsida; order Pinales; family Pinaceae; genus Picea; species Picea engelmannii. The sequence goes on along the minus strand of ML828088.1, from coordinate 24,594 downwards.
GGCAAGGAGCTCAATCACGCACCACGTGTCTCTCTGGATGGACGACCTTGATCATCTCGGCGATACTGTGGGCCCGGGTCCTGGACGCCCTCGACACTTCGCATCTCGCGGCTGGGAGGAGCTAGTCTTCGATCTTCAAAGTTGCGAGGGGCCCAATCGCACGCTAGGTGTCCGCTTCAGATGGACGGCTGAGTTCTTCTCGGTGATACTGTGGGCCCAAGTCCTGGACGCCCTCGGCACTTCGCGTCTTGCGGCTGGGAGGAGCTAGTCTTCAATCTTCAAAGTTGCGAGGGGCGAGGAGGCGAGGGGCCCAATCACGCACTAGGTGTCTGCTTCAGATGGATGGCTGAGATCTTCTCGGCGATATTGTGGGTCGAGTCCCGGATGCCCTCGACACTTCGTGTCTCGCGACTGTGAGGAGCTAAACCTTCTGTTCCAAAGTCGCGATGGGCGAAAAGGCGAGGAGCCTAATCGCGCACCACGTGTCCCTCCGGATAGACGGCTGAGAACTTCTCGGCAAGACTGTGTAGCTCTTTTACTGTTGGTTCCCTCCACACGTAACCGCCAACTAAGGCTTGAGTGATAGCGCCTCTCGCAACTCGCGAACTCGTGAGTTGGAGTATTGAACTTTGGCATGCTCCCCTCGCGAAGTCCCGAGTTCGAGAAATAACTACTGCGCTCGAACTGCTTGCTATCAACGACCCTCATAACTTCGCGAGTTATTCCTGAAGGATTTCAACCGTTGACTTTCTTAAAACTTTAAACGCGATACTTGACGTGACTCGGTTAATCTGCAATCACCCATCAATTGCTGCTCCGCTCTGTTGATGCATTTTTTACTGCAGAGGAATGAAGTGCACGCTCGCTTGATCTGCTACTTGGAAAAACAAGGATTCTCCTATGCTGCGCTTGATTATTTCGTGCAACTTGCAGACCCGAATGCTCTCGAGCCCATGACAAGAATTATCTCTAACAAGTTGAATGATTTTAAAGTAGAGATGTATGTAGTCTATGAAATATACCTATGGAAACTGCACACAAGATTATGATTATGAGTGTAGCTAAGTACATCATGGATGTAAGTTATCAAAAAACTAGAATATGTGTGGATGCATAATCTGGAATGCATGTCAGAAATGTATGTCTATGTCCCTTAAATAATTCTTATTAACAAGCTGAAGCTAATTCAATCTTGAGGCCATCACATATAGTGATGGATATGCAATAAGGAAGTTTCATGCTGAAGAAGTTCCCTATGGAAGAAATGTGTGAAGACTCTGTCAAGAAAACAAGGTCAAAACCTTAATGACTGCTGAGAATTAAGCAGTGAGCCACAAGCTTATACATACATACATACATATATACATATACCAGAAACTTGGATTACATTTTGAAAAAACATCACGTAATGAGTAGAAGACTAATAAATGAATTGTGACCATCCCAATGACCGAATGGTAATGTGCTGGATGCACAGGTTCATGATCCATTATGAACAAAAAGTTTGTTATTAAAGCCTGCTACTTTATTCAAAAAAAAATTAGGGTGAGGCCTAACCAAGGATGCTCAGGAAAAGAGCAGAAATATCACAATAAAAAGTAGATTGTATAAGTAAAGGAGGAATACTTTCCTCACCCTAAGAACCCTAAATTGTTTAACATAATCGTAGGACTAAAAGAGCAGTTGTAGAAACCGTTATAGTTGGTAAAAGGCAAGTAAAATCCCCAAGTGTGATTAAATGAATAAATGAGTATGTTTAATTGATTAGGCTTAGTTGAAGCCATGATTAAGAAAAGGCAGTGAGGACTTAGAGATAACTCAATTGGGATGAAAAGTCCCAGGCGGTGTAGAAAGAGTTGGAAGAAGGGGAGAGTCCTCAATTCTTTCTTGCTGAGTATTATGTTTTCTCTTGAATGAGAAAACTGATTTACTAATAAAAGTAAATGTTTTGACACCATAGTGATAAGGATTGTATGGATGAAGATACAATCGAAATATGTTATGTTGCACTTTTGGAAACATTTGAGGATATCGTGATGAAGTGCATGAAGATATGGTAGAACATTTTGAAGATGTTTTATGAATTCGAATGTTATGATACATGCATTTGGTTGAATATTACAATTAATGTAATTGTGACTATGATGATGCATGCTATGTATAGAAAGGAATTGGAGCTATTGAGGAAGACAATTGCTAATGATGGGCAACCTCAAGCAAAGGGTGACCATGGGAAGGCTGCGATCAAAAGATTGTTGATAGGACTGTGAAAACCCTGCTAAAGCACTATTGATGAGGTAAATATTGGAAAGAGAGTGCTAGTAACCAAGAACAGGTATAACAATGTTCATGCTTATGTGGCTCAGGGTATGAAAGGATTTGAGTGAGAATCCCTTCCGAAATATTTTATTGTCTCATGCTATACACGAAATTTGAGAGGGTAGTTGTATGCCATGGATACCCAAGTAGGGTATGATTCGGGAAGAAGAACCCGAATGTTGGAGGTGTGAAAATCTGCAGTGAAGACTAATTGTATGATGCAACAACATTTGAACCAAATGATATCTGTTGACTCAAAAGGTCAAAAACCTTTACTAAGAGAATTTCTTGGGTGGCCATGAGTGTTGCCACCCTGGTTATTAATGAAGGAATAATGCTTAAAGGCATTCATGTGAAATTGTTGAGTTTCATGTGTATTGATTTGGGAACGTGATCGGCCTATAGAAGGAAGCATGGTCATGTTGTAAGGGTGAATGAAAATGAATAAGCCATATGAGGAAAAGGTTGGTTAAATTCCAACACCCCATGGCCAAGAACCGATCATAAAGTGTGACGAACTTGGAGACAATGTAAGAGTGAATTGGGTATGAATGTGGCCATGAATATTGACACATTTGTTAAAATCCCTTGAAATGTTGAAATATGTTTTGAAAGGTCTGGTATGTTGAAATGAGGCATAGGCAAGGATTGGAATCCCCTTTTTATGTTTATGTAGATGTGATGAACTGTTAATAAGCATGTTTTTGAATACATACATACATACATACATACATACATACATACATACATACATACATACATACATACATACATACATACATACATACATACATACATACATACATACATACATACATACATACATACATATA
>ML828088.1:0-21342 GCA_009831015.1 Picea engelmannii | reverse complement strand
TTAACTAAGAAAATGTGTCCCAAGACATAGGAGGAGATAGAATACATGTCCAGGGTCCCATATTCATCAGCAGTTGGCAGCTTGATGTATGCAATGGTTTGCACAAGACCAGATATTGCACATGCAGTGGGAGTTGTGAGCAGATATATGAAAAATCCAGGTAAAGAACATTGGGAGGCAGTAAAGTGGATTCTCAAATATTTGAGAGGTACTGCTACTCACGCATTATGTTTTGGAGGTTCAGACACTTTTCTACAAGGATATGTTGATTCAGATATGGCAGGTGATAAAGACAGTAGGAGGAGCACCACAGGGTATGTTTTTACTATAGGTGGAACAACAGTAAGTTGGATTTCGAAACTGCAAAAGGTTGTTGCACTTTCAACAACAGAGGCAGAATATGTTGCTGCTACAGAGGCTAGTAAAGAGATGATTTGGTTACAGAGGTTTATGGAGGAATTGGGAAAGAAGCAAGAGAATAGCAGGTTGTACTGTAACAGTGAGAGTTCCATTCATCTTGCAAAGAACTCAGCCTTCCATTCGAAGACTAAGCATATACATTTGAGGTACCACTTCATATGATCTGCTTTGGAAGATGGACATTTGAAGTTGGAAAAGATACACACTAGCCAAAATCCTGCAGACATGTTCACAAAGGGAGTAACAAGGGAGAAACTGAGTTCTTGCTCAGTTTCAGTTGGTCTTCAAGAATAAAGATGAAGATGAGAAATTTTCCATGTCCAAGAAGGTTTAGATTCCATCATATACAATAGCAGTGGAGTTGTTGAGATCAGTCTCGAAGTGGGAGATTGTTGGTTGTGGAGCCTGATTATCTTCCTGATTCAAAGGTCTTTTACTTTCATCCTTGTTTATACCCCATGAAGTATTTACAGCCTAGAAGTATGTACACTCTTCCACGCGGGGGAGTGCAGAGGGGGGGTACCCCATCTGCGGGGTCCGAGGGGGATATCCCCCCGGCTGGGGGGTATGGGGTAAAGTGGGCCCCCAATGGGGGTTCGGGGGCGAAGCCCCCAAAGGAAAAATTTCCATGTAAATGTATATTGTAATTTCATTGTAAATCTAGACCGTTTATTATAAGGTCGCAGATCTAACGATAGAGATTATGTTAGGGTTTTTTTCCCTAGAAGGCAACCCTCTTTTATGAGGGAAATGTATTGCGGCTATGATTGATGGAGAATATTGTATTCTGAGATAGGAGACTGTGAGAGAAAGAAGAGTAAGTTACAGCAGGTTTTGTTGTAGGTTGTATCCCTTCATTTGCTGGATAATAACAATGGAAGGACCTGGCAATTTCTCTGGTGGACGTAGCCCACACTGGGTGAACCATGTAAATCTGTGTCTCTCTTGTATTGTGTATCTTTTGTGTTTTGTTTCCGCATTTGTTTTATTTTATTGCTCTGCGGTCCTATTTTTCTAACATATGATTTAATTCTCATAGGGAGTTATTCATCTATGATTCAGAGTATTCAACAAGCATTGATGGGACAGTTCAATATGATAGATTTGGGGCTTCTACATTATTTTCTCGGTATCCAGGTTCTTTAGTCTTTTGAAGGAATCTCCATTTTTCAGCAGAAGTATGCTCTTGATTTACTTCAATGCTTTGGCATGGTTGATTGTAAACCTTCCCCTACTCCATTTAAGTCAGGAGTCACACTTTCTACCAGTTGCTCCTCACCATGTGTTAATCCTTCAGTGTATCGACAACTGATTGGGAGTTTGTTGTATCTGACTCATACATGTCCTGACATATCTTTTGCAGTAGGACTTGTCTCTTGGTTCTCTCAAGATCCTCATGAGAGTCACTGGAAGGAAGCTAAATGCATTATGAGGTACATTCAGGGTACTACCAATTTTGGTATTCAGTACTCTTCTGGTGCTTCTCAGCTTGTGGTATTCATTGACTCTGATTGGGATGGTTTGGTTGATGATCAAAAGTCCACATATGGATTTGTCTATTGTCTTGGCTCCATGCCTATTACATGGTCTTGCAAAAAGCAATCTGTAATTGCTTTATCCTCTGCAGAAGCTGAGTATCGTGTTGCAATTCTTGCAAGTTAGAAGACTCTTTGTCTTCGACAGCTGCTTACAGAGTTTGGCATTCAGAAGGATCGTTCGACCACTCTTTGGTGTGATAATCAGAGTTCCATACACATTTCTCGCAACCCAGTGGAACATCAACAGACCAAACACATTGAGATCCACATGCACTTCATTCGCCAACCCATCCAGGATGGTGTTCTCAACCTGGAATATTTTCCTACTGAAGCGCAAGTTGCTGACATCTTCAGTAAAACTTTGGCATCACCTCGCTTTATAAAACTACGATTGATGCTTGGCATGAAAGAATTTGTCTCTAGGGAGTTATCTTAAGACCTCCTACCTTCATTTTTTTATTGTTTTCTCTCTTTAGGGGAGGAGTTTTTTCCTACGGGTTTTCTCCTTTTCTCCACTTATGAGGGTTTGTATTGGGTACCTTAGTAGGCCTAGTAGCCATGATCCATATATTTTGTTCTTTTTTTACTTCCCTAAGTTGCACTTATGGGGGGGTGTTGATGTATAATTTTACTTAGGATAGGTAGGACAACATGTCATCCTTTCTTGGTTGTTTATGGATAATCACCATGTGCTTCTTTGACTTATCACTGGAGTGGGTAAATTTCCCATCCATCTACTTGTCTCATTACTTCATGAGAGATTTATCCATCTACCTTCCATATACCTTTATCAATGTTGTCTCCTATCAACCTATTATAAATAGAGGAGCTCTTCAATGTAATCAACAAGCAGATCAATAAGATCAATGTCTCTTTTTGTAGAAGGTTGTTGGTTTTGCATTTGTTTCATTGTGCTTGTGATATTGTGTTTTCTCAATATCTACATCTTTTAGATTGACTCATAGAAACGAATATATCAAACAGAAGGTAGACTGGGTGCATACAGTATCACTTTGATATTGTTGGTGATTTTAAAATCAAAATCAGTGGGTACAAGGCCGTATATTTTGCGTGATTTTAAAATCAAAATCAGTGGGTAGAAGGTTGTATATTCTGCAAAATAGAGTAACGACGGGGAAGTTTATAATGTGTGGATCCGTAAGCTATTTATCTAGATGATCCTTTAAGACTAATTAATGTTAGAGCCGTGACAACTTGCGAAAAATTATAGAATTTAACAATATAGTAAACCTACTTCATTTCATGATTTTAGACCTGTTTCTTTGTGCTATAACCTTATAAGAAAAGATTATTGCTAATAGGATTAAACCTTTTCTTTGTATGAAGAGCAATAATTGGGGTTTCTAAAGGAGATAGACTCGAGATGCTCTTGGAATGTCTACATAACATAAAGATGAAAAACTTGAAGGCTTTAGTTTTAAAACTAGATTTAAAGAAGACTTATGACTCTATTAACTGGGTTATTTAAGATTGATCTTAATTTATAATGAGTTGTTAATGAGTTGTCTTAGCAGTTAGTCAACTTTTGCAGTTTTGTTAAATGGGGAGACTACTTCTTTTTTCTAGAGTGCCATGAGACAAGGTTGCCCATTATCACCGTTGTTGTTTATTTTAGTAATGGAGGGTATTAGTCTGCTCCTAAAGAAAGGCCAGGTTGAAGGAAAGTGGACGACAGTGAAGGTCTCCAGAATAGTACGGATCCTCCATCTTCTATTTGTGGATGAAAATTTTCTATGACAAAGTCCACCTTTCATTACGCTCATATTCAAGGGGAGGTTTTAGAAAAATTCAAAGAAGTGTTTCCTTCAAAATTTTCTAACCAATCTTGGCTATAAGTCAGGAATGTACAAGGCTAAAGATTGCAGATTGAAAAAAGAATTGGCCATTGGTATAAGTCAGGAATGTACAAGGCCGAATATTAGAGATGGTTACTTGCAAAAATTGAAAAAAGAATTGGCCATTAGTGTAATAGGTGGTTGTCTCTTGGAGGGCCCTTTATTCTTATAAAAGTTGTGCTTGAAAGTCAACCAGTTTATTGGATGGTTTTGGTTGTTATTCTGGTTTCTATCCTCAACAAGATTAGACAATCAATGTTCAACTTCCTTTGGAAGGAATGTAGTGAAAAACAACATCTTCATCTTTGTAGATGAGAGAAAATTGCAAAACCAAAGTATTTTTTCAGTTGGGGGATTGATTAAGAACATTTATCTTTTCAATAAAGCGCTTGCGGAAAATACTTTATGGTGTGTGTTGATGAATGAGGGTATCTGGCATAGAGTCATAAAAGATAAATACCTCCCTTATTGCTCGGTAGCAACTTGGCTCAGATCGACTTCTTTTAGATTGCCTTCTGCTTCACAGACCTGGAAAAATCTATTAAAATTTGTTCATCTAATTACTCATTGGTTGAGTTGGAGCCCGAGGTCTGGTTATTCTGTATTAATTGGTAAAGATATGATTATGGAACTGGGGAGTACTTCTATTATGTCTCAAGAAATCCTATCTTCTTTAAAACATAAAAAAACTTAACTTTTCTTTATCAGGCCAGACATTTTCTCCTTGCAGTGGAAAGAGAGTGACGAACTAGGACTCTCTAGATATTTGGAAAAGGAATGGGATTTATTGTGTAGGACATTAATTGGCTCGCGGGTCCAACATCAGGAAATATCAAAAGATGACTTGAAGTGGATTGAGGGTGAGAAGTCAGACATACTTTTTGTCAAAAATGTCTATTATGCTTTAGCTACATGATTTATATATGTTGTCATTTCAATTTCATCACGGACTGTAATAGTTTATTAGCATGATTTTCGGACATACTTTGTCTTTATTATGGTATGTTTTATAAACAATTATATATCAATATGATAAATAATTTTTTGTTCAAAAAAAATTTCGAGAGACCATCACTGACGACTTGTAACATTGTTTAATTAAATTTTGAGATATATATATTATAAATTAATTAATTTTCTAGATATATATCATACTTATATTGATGTGGACCTTTTGCATTGTTCTTTCTTATTCCAGTATTCGTATATATCTTAACATCATGAATGTGTTTGATAGACGTCACATATAAAGAACATTAAAAAAACAACACATTAATGAGTCATATTGATATGTTAGTGTTGTTAATTATAAAAGTTATAAAAAAAAAATAGATGCAAATCTCAGAAGATCTTTGACAGACGCCCTGTATATCAATAACATTAAAAAAAAAAGTAGTGTTAATTATAAAAGTTATAAAAAAATAGATGCAAACCTAAATTCTCAGAAGATCTAGATTTAAAAGATAAATCTAAGTTGTTGTGCTTATAGAAAGAATCCTATTTCTTTGTAAGAATTCATTTTATATTAATATTGAAGCCAATTAAGGTGAATGTTGGAGAGAGCTTTCTCTAACTAGTATCACAGCTACTTGAAGATCGAGCCTCTCATAGGATACTCCGAGGTTCTCTATATTTTATTTATATTTCTATTATCTTCCTTTTTACATTTAGATAGCCATAGTATGTTCTTTTCTTTGTGCCTTCCCAGTGTCTAAGAAAATAAAAAATGAATTTGCATTGCATTTCATAACTTACTTGCATTAAAGGAATATAATCTTCTCAACGGATTCTCATAATACTTGGCATTAAGTCTGTGGTCCCATTAGTAAGAACTTTCTAGAAAACTAGTATATCTTGAGATTTGATAATTACGCATAGAAAATGAGAGTTCACTTGACAATTGGAGATACAAGGGTTAAATTGAGGCGAAGATTTACGATATTCATATTTTGTCATTTTTTAGTAATTATGTCAAAAGGCGTACACTTATTGATAATGGGCACATTTAATATGTTTTTAGTACTTAATCAGTTTTGTATGGACAAGATTAAATATTGTTGGAATATTCTTAGTCGTCCCAATAAATCAATGGTTGGGATTTCAACGACTAACTTCCTCACTATTATAAAGACATCCGTTTACATGTTTATTTTTTTATGTTTACTTAATCATATTTAAAATTTACTATGATGGCTAGTTGATTGCCACCTCTGAGTGATTAATGTTTCATTTTCTTAAAAGCCCAAGTTTACCAGCCACGATTTTTACTCCAACTATTATTTACTAGGCGGGATTTTCTTGTCTAGAGCTCTTACCGCATCGTCTTACCATGTCGGTTATTTATTGCACAGGGTTCTGCAGTTATTTAATACCCAGGGATCGGTTATTTCAACATTCACCGGTCACAAGTGACTTGTGGCTGTGCTAGTCCTATGAGCTACTAGAAATTTATCCCATTTCACTCTATATGCAATGCAAATGAACTAATACAAGAATTGATACAAGTGAACTAATACAAGAATTGAGTCAACACAAGTACAAAAACACTATGATTAAAGTGCATTAGTTTTCATGCATACAAATTGTTTGTGCATTGGGTTTAGTATTTCCTCTCACTATTTGTAGATTGAAGTTTATTTATAGACAATGAAACTATTTTGTCAATACTTGAAGTTAGGGGTAGGCTCTGGAGAGGTATGGTAAGACTAGTAGTTCCTTTGTAGTGGAATCTTGATTTATGATCTCCTTTTCATACCTATAACATCTTACACAAAGTTTCTCTAATGGAAAAAAATATATATATTCACTAGTTTTGAATCCACCTTTAGTACTTCTTTATCTAGTGTTAACAATCTTATCAATATGTATAAAGAAAAATCCATTATTACTAATAGCAATGATTAGTATGCATTTCCTCATGGTCTTTTGAAAGAATTATACAATCAAACAAATTAAAATTTTCTATTTAAGGTTGATATCACAACAACTGATCAGGAGTCACCCATGTATTCCTACACTTTTGACTGGTAAAGTCTATGGAGCTATACATACCCTACCCCCCTCTGGATTTGAACTTGTGACCACTTAAGAGGAAACACATGTTCTTAACCATTAGGCCCACTCAAGTATTACTCCACATAGATTATTGATGTGCATAGAACTAAGAGGAGAGAAATTAAAACTCAAAGTATCATATCTTAATGTTAATGGATGAGAAATATTTAAATTTCACATCACATTCTTGACCAATACCAATCTACCCCGAAGAATAAGATTTCCAATAGTTGAAAAACTCGGATAGTGTATGGTAGAACCATAGATATCCATGGATATGTTGCACTCAATATCCCTAAAATTAAATAATATATAGATAAGAAATACCTAGAGACAATTTATGTCTAAAAAAGATTGCCTAAAAAAGAAATTTCATAATAAGAGAGATATCTATTAAACCCAAGCCTACAATTAGAAAATTAACAATAATTAAATTTTGGACTTATTTTGACCAAATTCAACCTCCTCTCAACATGTGTCAAAACAACTTGATGAAGAGACCTCAAAAAGATGAAAATATTCCATCCAAATCCTTTCCATAGATTACCTAGATGTCCATGTTTCTCATGTTAGGTTTGAGAGAGCTTATTCTTATTCTTCTAAAACATGGAAAACGTTTAGGGAGCCCTAGTCCAATAAATGGAAGTTGCAAGAAAAACCAATTATGAGCATATAAGGAGACAACTTTCCAATGATTGAACAAAGATAAAACAATTGGCAAATAAAAATGGATTATTTTTTCACACCATGTAGTGGACCATATTATGGTACAAAAACGACGGTTGGATAATGAATTCCAAAGTCTCAAAATGAATATTTCCAAACTAAAAGGTAATGGCACTAGAATTGAGGCATCTTCTTCAACTGTTGTTGTAGATACATGTACTAAAAGGTAATGGCACTAGAATTGATCATCTGGTGTTGTAGATACATTTAGGCTAGAAATATTTGCAATGACTTCAAAAAGATGTACAATACATTAGTCAAGAATATAGAAATGTTATATAAGTATACACAATTTTTTTTTGACAAAAGTAGAATATAGAAATGTTAGATAAGTTTGAAAAAAAAATGACAAAAGTGACATAATTGCTTGAGAAGGTAAGATAAATAAAAAGATAAAGACATTGGCTAAACACGGTATCTAAGGTAGAACCATTTCCTAGCTTTTACATAGTAAAATGTGCAAACTCTCCAAAATCAAATGAGAAATTGTATATCAAATCTTCTTTAAATCTACAATTATATAGTTAAAAAGAAAAAGAAAAAAATCAAATGAGAAATTGCATATCAAATTTTCTTAAAATCTACAATTATATTAAGACAATTTAGTTAAAAAGAAAAGATATTGCAAGAATTAAAGAAAAGATATTGCAAAAATTATTTGTTAGTTAATTTAGGAAAACAATGAATTTACAAATGATGAGATAAAAGAATGTGCCATATATCAATTTGAAGGTATATTAATTTTATAAATGGTAAAACTACCTCTATTCGAAAATGAGTATAAATATGAGCATATAACTCCTATGAGAGGAAATCTTTTTTTATAAAGTACATATTACAAATATTGATTCTCTTAAGAAAGCCATTGTGGTTTCATTTGGATTGTATAAATAAATATCAAATGATAGTGATATTAGAATCCTAATGGGAATGGAATTATTTAATCTCAAAGTATTCAAAAAATTCATGATTGATTATGACAAATTAGCATTCTAGAGTGGCCAAAAAATAATGTCATAAAGCAAAATCTGACAATTAGATCGTCACATACCATTTTTGAAAATGTTGACATTAGGATGCAAAACAAAATGGTGAAATTGTGGAACAAATATTATAAAGGGTAAAACCATGAATCCACATGAATATTTAACCTATTTTCCATAAGATAATCTGAATAGTCTTGTTAGGTGACTCCAACTTTTTCATTTTTAACTATCCAATTTTGATATTGTTTTTTTTTACAATGCACAAGTACATAGTTTGTAACAATGCTTCACTTATTTTTCATAAATGTTTTGAGATTAATATTTTAGTGAATGTTTGGAATCTAGTAATATATGTTTGAATAAAATGTTCTCGTAAAATACTATCAGGGATTCATGTTTTTACCCAAAATACTTTAGTATGGATAAAAAATCCATTAAAAAGGTAATATAAAACAAACATATTGCTGACCCAAAAGATTGTAAATGTTATCTTATGTGGAAATATATGGCAAACTAGAAATAGAAAAAATAACTTCCAAATGAAAGAAAACTTTGGTTAAGAAAATCTTCAAATAAATACAAAAAATACAAAAAGAATTATTGGAAGAAAAGGCCTTTTCGTGAAGGATATCAGCTGGATAAAAATAAGAAAGCTAATAAAAAGGGATGTTATATTTATGGAAAATTATGTCATTTTTCTAATGACTACTCACAAAAGAACCTAGGGTCAAAGCCAACCTTGTATGTAGAGGAAAAAATTGAGTAGACATGGGTTTATATTCTAACAATGGAGGGAAATTTTGAATCGGATGATGAAATCTATGAATGATATTCTTGTGATGAATATCAGGAAGAAGGCAAAAGGCCAAGTATGTACAAACAATACATTGAGAAGATGGTGTGAAAATTATGATAAGGTAATAACAAAAGACAAAGTGAATAGTTTTTCACTTATAAAATCAAGTTTAGAAAAGAAGAAAAGGGACCTACACCTAAGTTATATTAAATCCAGAACATGGTGTTAAAGTAAAAAATAGGACAACCATTGTTTGAACCTAGCAATGGAATGTATGTTGTTGGGAATTTCCTTATAAAATTGCTACTTTAGAAAAAGGTTCCATATTTTTTTATACACATTGCACTTATAACATGGTCCATAAAAGCATGGTTCCTTCACAATATAAGAATATACTACATACTAGTATTGATACAATTGGTCTTGCGAGACAAAGTTGTCTTGTTATTATACTTGTGAATTACCTTTAAGTTTTGGATCATGTATTTATAAGATTATCTTTTTATTATTACGTTCCATAACTGAATAAGCCATCATTGGGTCCCTCAAATATCACTCAATTTTGTTGATTGATCATTATATATAAGTCATTTTAATGGATTCATCAATTGTATTTTTATGATCCACCAAGTTCCAAAGTATAAATTAGAATTAGAAATTGTTGAACCTGGTCCCCAACCTACCATTGAAAATATCCAAAAAAACTCAAAAGGAGTTACTCAAGGAGTTGAAAAGGAAAATAATTAGACAGAGAGGAAACCTGCGTGGAGGTTTTTAACCCAACATTTCAAAATTCAAAGAAATGATTCCATCTTCAAGGGATCATCAATGCAATGATTGAGATGAGAGGAAATGAGGAAGATCCGGTCATATAAATACGTGATCAACAACATCTAATGTGAGGTCATCTCTATTTTACATTGGAAAAATTAATTATATGTCCTCTTTAATTTCTTAATGATAAGATTCCAAGCATTGTTGAGTTTCCAGCCATTTCCCTTGTTGATGGTGTTTTCTCTTTTCTCAATTTCTGTAGATTCCCTTTTTATTCTCTTCATATAGTGCTCCTCCCTTACTAAAAACATTGTATTATCCATACATAAATTATGGGCAGTGTTGTGAGAGTGATTAGTGAGAGATGATTTATAAGAATGACCTTTTCATGTGTCTGAAGCATGTTGTTTTAAGAGTACATGTAGAGATCACCTCATAAATGTATTTAGAACAAATGGTTACAATAATGGGAGAATTGGTAAATAAATCCTCAGGGATCAATAGAGGACACTCTCTTAGGAAGTGGAGATCCCAAAAATCACATTATCAGATATCAATGAGACCATGGATCAAATTGCCAAAATCCCAAGAAGAAGAAACATCAAGATTGTCTTCACTCATGCAAACACCATCAAAATCATGGTTGACTCGGGAAAGGGCTCTCTACATGTATGCTTAAAAGAACACTCTTCAAACATATGAGATTGTTCTTATAAATAAACGCTCATTGATCACTCTCACAACACTACCCATCATATATGTATGGATAATACAAGGTTGTTAGTGAGGTAGGATCATTATATGAAGTGAAGAATAAGGGAAGTTGTCGAAATCTAAAAAAGAGACAACACCCTAAAAAAGGATGATGGTATGAAACCCAACAATGCTTGGAATCATGTTATTAACCAATTAAAGACAACATATAATTAATTTTTCCGATGTAAAATAGAGTCGACCTCACTTTAGATGTTGTTGATCACATATTTATAAGACTAGATTGTCCTCATTTACTGACATCTCAATCACTGCGTTGATGATCCCCTGAAGATGGAATCATTTCTTTGAAGTCTAAAATGTTGGTTTAAAAACCTCCACGAACGTTTCCTCTTTGTCTAATAATCACACATGTGACAATGAACTCAATAATAGGAAAATCATTTCTAGAAAAAGTCACCTCTCTTTATGGTCAGTTATCCTTAAACCTGGTCACAGGAACTATTGGACTTCATGATTGCAAAAAACTATATCTCTAGCTCATATTGTCAAGAAGAAGAAAAAAATCAACTACAAAATCATTTTCATAGTTGCATTTGGACAAGTTTTGTTTGAAAACCAGTTCAGTTGGCAAACAAAAGTTGAAAGAATAGAGAGGGAGAGAGAGAGAGATAAAAAAAAAAATGTTGTCATTATACTCACTTGTAGGCTACACGATGAAAGAGACTATTAAGGCTCAATTATAGAATTCAAACAACTCTGACGAGTCTCAATTTATACTTGAAGAATTACAGATCTTTTTCAAGCATATTTACAAGTTTCCTAGTTATAGAAATAGTGCATCAATCCAACATAGTTGGTTGTCTAAAGATCTAGGATCCAATTATTTTTTTAATATAGATGACTTCATTGTATTGGATCAACAATACCATTCACAATACTTATATTGGTAGACACTTATTGTTACAGGATTCAGGAGGATAGGTTCAAAGTTCAAAGGATTTTTCACTCAGGATTAGGGAATTTATATACTCTAATAAACTCTATCTCTAAGTTTGTTTTATAAACTTGATTTTTTTTTAAAACAACAATACAATTAAGCCTACCCATTTTCCATTACCCATCATTTTTCAACACCTTATCCCTATTCATATCCATGTCATATGAAATCATTTATGGCCTTTATAATTGTATATTTTAAAACTATAACCCATGAGATAATTCGAATATGAATAAGTTCTAAATTATTGGTATTATACTTGGTTCAAAGTCATCCTTTGAAGACTATGTCATGATACATAATCACTTATAGTTGTGCTGTACCAGGCACTACAACCCTCCATTTACCTTGTATTTAATTTGTAAATTCCTTTAGAAATGGAGACCCTTTTATTTTTTGACTTGAGAAATATCCCTCCAACCACTACTTTTCTTAGATATAAAATCACACCTTTTATTTTACCCTTACTTCAATCTACTTCTCTCAAAAGAAAAAACACTTAGAAAATTTTCTTTCAAAAAAACAAGTTTTTTCTTTTTCTTTTCGACAAAGTTAAATGAAACTCCTCTGATGTACATCGAAGGATTTACCCTCAACTCCTTTGATGTAGATCGGAGGAATTCCTCCCAAGTCCACCGATGTACCCTATTGAGTTAATGCGTCTCTCTCTGATGAGACTTTGTCACTCAAGTTGTTTACAACTCCTCTGATTCATCAGAGGAGTTAACGTAAACTCCTCCGATGTCATCGGAGGAGTTCCCTCCATCTTATCCTACAGACTTTGGCACACTTTGTGTTAAGTTCTTTGATGCACATCGGAGGAATTTCCATCAAGTTCTATGATGTACATCGAAGGAATTTCCTTCATCTCTTCCAATATTAAAGTCGGTTACCCACATTTAATGCGCTATCACCCAAGGTTTATAAATACACTATCAAGCCTCAATTTATTTTTGTTCCTTTGAGTGCTAGCGAGAGCATGTAACACACCCAAACCCTAAGTACCCTTTCTATGGATGGAGCATCATAATTTCATTTTGCCTAAACCATGTCACATCCTCTTTCTGGGATATCCATCAAGTTCTATTCATTAAGAGCTTTCCAACCACTGTATTCACACTCAAAACTAAGCTCAGGATTGGAAGAAATGCCCTTCCATATTCCTTCGGGAAATTATTGGTTAAGAGACACATGGAATCTATGTGGACCCGACCCATACATATCATCCCGAGTTCTCCAAGATCCCGAAGCTTCCAGCGCTCCTAAAGCTATGGCATAAATCCACCCACCAATAATCTGACAACAGATATCCCTCCACGTTAACGCATATGCTTACGGGATAAGTTTGACGCTTTTGGGAGTATACGGTCTAATGACCTTAGTCTCCTGGAGTTCCTATCTCCCAAAGCCTCATGAGCTTGCCACGTGGCTCCGACCTTCAGACATTTTGACTTACCCACGATGTTGCATTCCAAATGCCCAGAGTCCCGAACTCTCGAAGGGTCCACCCTCGCATGGGGTGACGTACTAGATGCGAAGGAAAATAAAGGTGGGTCCCACCTACTTATCCCGCCAAATGGACCAAACAGTAAGTGCCAGGTGTGATACATGGAAAAGCATAGATGAAACATGGCTTCTTCAATGGGTGACACATGTCACGTGTTAACGGGCCTATAGGGTCTCCAAAATGCACGAATCCAGGTGACAAGTGGCACGTTGATCATGGTCCACGTCACCCTAGATGATGTCACTATGCCACATCATTCTGGACCAATAGCCTTCCAAGTCCTTCAATCTCATGGTCAAGGTGTGTCCACGTAACCCATGGATCGACAACCTCCGTTACTTCGTAATTTTGGCGTTCGGGGAATCCATGGTGTGACTTCCTCCTTACTCCTGAAGTTGGTCAACGTCAGGCTGACCAAAGCCTAGATCTAATGGTTAGGCTCTGTCCATGTATACTCATAGATATACGGCTCTCGAGCACTTCAGGAATTCGACATTCAGGAGTTTTGCGATGCAAACTCCTCTTTTCTCCTAGAGTTGGTCAACACTAGGTTGACCATAGATTAGATCCAAAGGTCAGGCTCCATAGATCCATGACTAATGTTACTTTGGGCTTCGAATCTTATTGACATGCCACACCTCAAGTCCCCCAGAGTACCAAGTCCTTGGACTACGGGATCTAGCGCCATGCGTCCCTTAGTGGAAATGGCCAGGATTTACTCCAGCCTTCGTAACTTTAGAAATTCTTGCTCCAAAATAAGTTTCTTCTCGTTTTCCTCTGGATTTTTGAGTCCCCAGACCATGATATCTCCTACCATGTATTTTTTTCCTATGAATGACCGATATCATCTTCGCGACTCCGACATTTGTGGTTTCTGGTGTTATAACCCCTACGTTCTCCCGAAGTGGTTAGCTTCAGGCTGACCTGGTGTAGATCCAATGGTCAGGGAGACTCTTGAATACCCTAGGATATATGGCTCGCAATACTTCATGATTGGTAAATTTGTAACATCCCAAAGCTCCTTTTGAGCTTGCCCTAGGGTTCCTAGGTCTTGGTCATATGGATCCTCCCAAATTTCTCCTTGGATATACACTTAGCTCTTGGTCGGGAATTCACTAAGGTCGTGAGCCTGAACCCTCGGTCACATGGATGAAAGTTCTGGAGGATGCACCCCCTTTCCTGCACTCTAAGAGCGTTATACCTCTTGAGCTTACTAGTACCTCAAATGAATTGAGGAGACACTCTTTGTGTTTGTGTCGAAGTTTAGAAATTAGAGAGTTCTCCACTCCTATGTATCTTGTGTGGGATATGTGCACCTTCACTCTACCTTTCTTGAGCTTAACGAGCTCCCTTATCTAGGAGGCCCAGAATTATGGGAAGTGTAAACATGCACATGCGAAATCATGCCTAGGGTCAACACACTCACAATTCAATTTCTCTAACTTGAGCCACTACAGGGCTCGAGCATTTGTGTGTACAAAAAATGTCCAAAAAATATAGTTCCTTACTTGTCTAAGTATAAAATCAAGAAAACATAAAGGAACACAGCATATCCATCAAGCACAAATGCACATCCTTGAAACATTCACAAGATATCCAACTTTATTTTACAGTTACAGCTCAATTACACAAGGTATAAGAATACTTATCTATTACAAGTTGCAACCAACTAACTGATTGTGGGTGTTTGTCTTTCCACCCAACCATAGGCTCATAGGAATTCACTCTTACCACTCTGGACACCCCCGTTCCAAGCCATGATATCACTATGGAATTTATGCCAAATTCTTAGAGATACTTTCTCTGTCACAACCTCTGTGAGGTTTATCAAATGCTTCCTCAGCATCAAGCTCACGACATTCTTCTCAGGTTCTATTCTCTACTATTTCTCCACTAGAGGGCCTTGTGTTCCCTCCTCTTCCCCTGATATTTCTGCATGCTCGTCCCTCCTTGCACACATCCCTCCTTGGGAAGGTTCTCCTTTATGTCATGTCCCTTCTGTCAGAAGGAAACTCGGGTCAGCCTGGGTCTGCCAAACCCTATGGTACTTTGGGATAACATTCTTCAGCCATACCATGCTTCCATTCATGGGGGTGTTTGATGGTTCAACCATCGGTCCTTTATTCATTAATTGATTCCTCCTTGGGAGTCAGAGGAGGTTTATTATCCCTCAACAAAGGGAAATTTGGGGTCATTTGACATAATGCACCCTCTCCATAGTTTTTCCCATTATTTCCTCTAGTGATATCATGGCCAGTACTTCAAGAATTCACCCCCACAGTTACTCATTGGTAGTTTAAACCATAATACATTTACATTGTTCCCATGTCACAACATGGTAATCATGACTAATGATTAATTACAAGCTAGGGCGGAAAGGGGTGTTGTCACACACCCACGACGGGGAAAAATAAAAATTTCATTTTTTTTTCCTCATGCATCCTGCAAGCTTCAAACTCAACGGGGCTTATTGATATCCCGATCAATGGATCATATCCTATTCTTGAGCTGAAGCATCTCTTCGATTCCCTATTGGAATCCCACAACAAATACACAGGTCCTCCTAATGAACTCATCCTGTGCGGACAAGCACTAGGCCTGAGCTCCCTTCACGTGACCACATGCCTACGCAGTAGGCACATCGCATTTCACGATGACCAGGATTTTCATTCCAAGACACTTGACTCCTCCAAGTCCTGAAACCTGAAATAGGGCTTAATGGGCTCTAGCTCCTCCCTTAGATCTCCTCCAGGTGTCTCTGTCCGGTGACCTAGGGCCAATCCTCTGGGCATGTCGTGTTTCATGATATCGTGACTCCTAATGTTGAGTTCCCTGATTCCTTCAATCCCTGATACCCGAAAAGGGTTAACGGATCTTTAGCTCCTCCCTTTATGCATCCACCATATGACATCCAATCAGGTTATGGGGTCTCACTCCTAAGCGTGTCAGGATTTTCGCGTCGTATGAAGTTGCGTTGCAACTTTCTCCCTTTTTCCGATAGCTGAAACCACGATATTCCTTTGCCCCTGTTCAATAGTCCAGGTTATTCCAATGATCAACGATCCAGACTTCGTTGAGGTTTTGTATATTGGGAATTCCCGATGCGAGTCACCTTTGCCCGCTCGACTTCTGAAATGATGACATTTTTTAGCACAGATCAACGACTCAGATCCTCTGTGATCAGACAGCTCTTATCCAATTGTGACCTCAGGACTCGTGAGTTCCCATGGTTCTTCCCTTTGACTTCTCTGTTGTGAAAGTCAGCGAAGCACTGATCATTCACCATGCATCCTTCCAATGGAAGGTTATGATGACGTTGTGGTTTCAAAACCTGTGACCTCCAAGTCACGAACTCCTTCTCATCCCCGACTCTTGAAATGCCAAAATTTCGGGGCTCCCAAATCTGACGGTTCGCACTCCTCTTGTATCTAATGGTCCAGATCTCTTCACGAATTCGTGTATCGGGACTTTGTGAGTGAGCCAACCCTGACTCCTCGACTCCCAAATACTGAAAGGGCTTAACAACTGTTAGCTCCCTCCTTTGGCCTTCGTCCATATGAAAATTTCCTACGACCTGGAGCATAACTCCAAGGCGCGTCGGAACTTCACGTATTGTGAGTTCTCATGACTGCCCTCTTTGAATTTTCTACACTGTGAGTCAGTGAAATGATGAGATCTCGCCACGTGTCCTCATGGACATCCATGATTAAATCGTGATTTTGCATATCGCAAGTTCAAACAATTATTCTCTTTGACCTTCTTTCTCTGTGAGTCAGCGAAATGCTGAGATCTTGCCACGTGTCCTCCTTAATGGGTGACCATCAAATCAAAACTTGTCTTGTGCACCTTCCTCCAGATCCAACGACTGTTGGTGTGTGCCAAATCCAATGTCTTAGATCTATTCTTCCTGTGCACTTTATTTCTACTATCTGGACGTATGTTCCTTAGTCTAGATCGCTCCCTCCTCTCGATCCAACGGTCAAGGTGGATCCTGATAAATCCTTAGATTAACGATCCACATTATCTCGTGAATTCAGGTTTCAGGGTTTTTGGTTGCACCAACTTGTAATCTTCCCTATGCGCAAACTCTCGAACTAGCAGATCCAATGGTCAATGTGGATTCCGATAGATACTTGAATCTACTGTCCAAGTCGCATCGCGACTTCGGGTTCGGGGGTTTCATAGGGTCTGTCCCCTGCACAATGGCTACCAACGTCCGTCAAAATTGTGAATACTGAAGGAGTCGATGCGTTAACGCCTACGCTCCTTCTTCAAATCTAATGGTCATGACAGACCTCAGATCCTCTCGAAAGGATCTCGTCCGTTCATCTTCCAAATGAAAGAATATTCCCTTTAGTTACTTCAAATCTCGCTATCCTTCTTGAGCTTCGTCAGTTATGAAGGACTTGAGAGCTTTGCACTCTTTCTCCTAGACTTGGCTCTTAGAAGATTCTTTCGCGCACCCCTTGTGCTCATTCATCAAGTCTAGGAATTAAGTGGGTCTCGGTCTCTGCTTGCCTCACAAGGAGCCTGTGCATATCTGCACCACCTCTCCTGAGCTTAACAGACTTCGTCCTCCAAGGGACTCAAAATGATTAGGAAGGTTGACATGTGTACATGAAAATTGTGTTCACGGTCGAAGAACACACAGTTCATGACTCTGGCTTATGCCACCACAGGACACAAGCATTTACGAGTATAAAGCATGTCCTATCCATATAATTTATTACTTTCTTAATTATACAACCAAGCAGAAATAGAAGGGATATAGTATATCCATTAAGAAATCATGCACATTCCTGAAAACATTCACAGTATAACCAATTCATACACAGTTATAGATAAATTACACACGACAGGAGATCGCTTATCTATTACAGGTTGTCGCCAATCAACTGACTGTGGGTATTCATCCTTCCACCCTACCATAGGCTCAGATGCATTCATTCTTAGCACTCTGGCCACCCCCATGCTAATCCATGATATCACCAGGGAACTCTCACGATTCTCAAGGATTCTTTCTTTGTTTCCGCTTCTGCTCAGATTCTTTTTTCTGTGAACTTTCAGTGATTTCTCTCTCTATTATGGCCCTGGGAAAGGTTTATCAGATGCTCACTCGGCATCAATCTCGTGGCCTTCTGTTCATCATCCGCTAGAGATATTCGCTCCACTCCCTTATAAGCCTTCACTCTCTTGTCTCGCGTCTCCTCTCTTGTTGCTTCCTTTCTCTTCCCATTCCTGTGTTTATGTATCTTACCTTCGTTCTGTCAGAAGGAATCTCAGGTCTGCTTGGTTTGCCAGACCCTGCGGTACTTTGGGATGAGGTTCTGTAGCTAGACCATGCTCCCATTCATGGGGGTGGTTGATAGTTCAACCATTGGTCCTTTCTTCATTAACTGATTTATCTCCTTGGAATCTAAAGGAGGTTTTCATCCTCATCAAGGGAAAATTTGGGTTTATTTGATATATGAATCCTCTCCTATAGTTTTCACATTCTTCCTCTAGTGATATCATGGCCAGTACTTTCAAGGCTTCACCCCCACATTTAGTTATTGGCAACTCCAATAATAATACATTTACATTGTCCACATGTCTTAGCATGGAAATTCCTATTTTATGATTAATTACAAATTGGGGGAAACAGGGTGTTACAATTCCCTCCCCCTTAAAGGAACACCATCCTCGGTGCTCTGTCTCAAAAACACCTGTCATGCCTTTATCATTCAGTTTTTTTAGAAATCTTGATCTTTCTCTCTCGGTTAGGTCCTGTTTCAAACCCTTAATCTTGGTCACCTGCTTTCAATAATTCTTGGACAACAAGCACATTAATCATAGTCTCATGCGAAAACATTGCATAAAAATTACTAGGAAAATTTTCAAAATATTAGCACAATAATTATCTGCGCAGTTTGTGGATTTGTATCCACATGGTTGTTTTGTTATCCAGGCTCGTTGTTTTTTTTTTTCCTTGACATACCCATTGGGTGCATGCTCCCAATCAATAGTTTACAATAAATATCAAGGTTTCATCTTCCTTGCGGTCACTCACCCTCCAAGCTTGGGCTCAGGCATACACTTCTCTGCTATACAATCCCTCGGGTGATCCATCTTGCCTTGCCAAGGTTTTCTCAAACATGAATAACTACCCACTGTGTGTATGATCCCAATAGTTTACAAGAACTATTAAGGTCTCCTCTACCTTGCGGTCACTCACCCTCTAGGCCCAGGCTCAGGCATTCCCTTCACCGCTATACAGTCCCTCAAGTGATCCATCTTTCCCTACCAAGGTTTTCTCGCACATGAAGAATTACAGAGACTCTATCAAGTCTTATAGTCGAGGCATCCCTTAGACTTGCTCCATCAAGGCATCCCTCTGGCTTGTGTTACCTCAACACAATGTATTTTAGGCAATCATGGCTTATCACGGGGTTCTCATGGCTCAACAGTAGCCATTTTTCATCATCAATCCTTTATGGACATATCTTTTCTTTCAGCTCAGTGAAAGTTGGGGGCAAAGGTTACTCTCTTTCTCACCTGTATCATAGGTATACAAAAATTCATGAGACATTATAAATTTTAAATTCAAATTTTTCTTGTAAATCGGTCCCCCACAGATTTCCAAATTCCACATTTTGTTTTCATATTTGTTCCACACAGGAACCATATTCACAAGCATGGGAATTTCTTCCCCATAACATTTTAGCTGAAATTGGTCTTCCTTATGGCTTATAACATTTCCATATCCAATACTCTTTCTTCCTGCAATTCATTCCCCAGCTAAACAAATTGTTAGTTCTCATGCACATTATATTTTTATTGCACCTTTACAACGTCATCACAAAAATTTCATAATTATGCATACTAACAATCAAATTTACTTTCTCAAAAGGAAATACCATTCCTTGTAGTTTGGCTCAGCAGGCAATTGGTTTTCCTTATGGGCTTACAACACTGCCATATCCAAGACCCTTTTCCTCCTGCAGTTCATTCTTCACACAACCAAACAAACTGTTAGTCTCTCATGCCTCCATATATATATGTGTGTGTGTGTGTGTGTGTGTGTGTGTGTGTGTGTGTATTCAAAAACATGCATATTAACAGTTCATCACATCTACATAAACATAAAAAGGGGATTTCAATCCTTGCCTATGCCTCATTTCAACATACCATACCTTTCAAAACGTATTTCAACATTTCAAGGATTTTAACAAATGTGTCAATATTCATGGCCACGGTCATACCCAATTCACTCTTGCATTGTCTCCAAGTTCGTCACACTTTATGATCGATTATTGGCCATGGGGTGTTGGAATTTAACCAACCTTTTCCTCATATGGATTATTCATTTTCATTCATCGTTACAACAGGACCATGCTTCCTTCTATAGGTCGATCACGTTCCCAAATCAGTACACATGAAACTCAACGGTTTCACATGAATGCCTTTAAGCATTCTTCCTTCATTAATAACCAGGGTGCCAACACTCATGGCCACCCAATAAATTCTCTTAGTAAAGGTTTTTGACCTTTTGAGTCAACAAATATCATTTGGTTCAAATGTTGTTGCATCATACAATTAGTCTTCACTGCAGAGGTTCACACCTCCAACATTCGAGTTCTTCTTCCCGAATCATACCCTACTTGGGTATCCATGGCATACAACTACCCTCTCAAATTTCGTGTATAGCATGAGACAATAAAATATTTCGGAAGGGATTCTCACCTGAATCCTTTCATACCCTGAGCCACATAAGCATGAACATTTTTATACCTATTCTTGGTTACTAGCACTCTCTTTCTGATATTTACCTCATCAACAGTGCTTTAGTAGGGTTTTCACAGTCCTATCAACAATCTTTTGATCGCAGCCTTCCCATGGTCACCCTTTGCTTGAGGTTGCCCATCATTAGCAATTGTCTTCCTCAATAGCTCCAATTCCTTTCTATACATAGCATGCATCATCATAGTCACA
>ML828087.1:87345-102190 GCA_009831015.1 Picea engelmannii | reverse complement strand
GGGAAAAGCCCTTAAAAATTGGATCACATAGAACTGGAAACCTCAAGGGAATATTGGATCTATGTCTAGAAATGCTTCGCTACATCCTTTCTTGTCTTGGTTAATGGTGGCCCATCCAGATTCTTCAAGTCAACCAGAGGTCTAAGACATAGATAACCTCTTTCTCCATTCTTGCTCATAATCATGATGGAAGCATTGGGAAGAACCTTCACTCGAACTAGGGATTCATGCTTGATTAAAGGGTAAAAATTATCATCTAGTACAAACCCCATTACACATTCCCAATTTGTGGATGATATACTTATTTTAGGAAAGGCGAATAAACAGTCTAATGAGGATTCTACATAATTTTGAAGAAGCATTGGGGCCAAAAAACAGTCTAGAAACATCAGAGGTCTTTTTCTTTAAAGCCAACTTAAGAATTCAGTTAAGATAAGATAAGATAATTTTGTTAATGTCCAATGAATAATCACAATAGGAAGTCAATGGGACTTAGAACTACAACCAATGCAAATACATAGTAGAAATGCAAAAGCAACTCCTATCACTACACTACACAGAACAAAAAAAGAGCTAAAGAGATAGACAATAGTAATAAAAAAGTAATATAAATACAAACCCCATGTCAACAATTAAATACAGATGTCAACGCACATCATAGCTAGATGTAGAAGCAAAATGAGGGAAAGAGAAAGAAGAGGACTCCCAACAGAGTCAAACAAAGAAATGAGAAATTTTGGGCTCCAGAGAGCCAACTTCCCCACAAAATACTTGGGTTTTTTAATCCTTGGCTAATCATCGAGTTGGGGATTGGGCACTAATAACATATGTTACCACCCAAGATGTATTTTGCAGCCATGGTTTATCTTTTCTTTCACATGACTTCACATGTTTGGAGGCCTAATTGCAGATTTTGATATGTGATGCTGTAATGTTCCAGTTAATTTTTTTTCTCTCCTTTAGTTTCTCCTCATAAACATTGGTCCAACAGTTTATGTGCAAACAACTTTGTACAGCAGTAAAGAAATAAGGACAAACAGATATACTAAGCTATAATATTAGCCAGAAACACCGCCAACTGATCCAATTTATTTATAATCCAAAAGGGAATGAACATACAGCAATAAGCTTGCAAACTGATATAAATTTGTAGATCTGACATCATAAATGGCATTGGTTACAGATCTGATATATGGAGAAATAAGACTGCTGTAGGTTGCTAGATGTGGAGTCGTTCCCTTTTTTTGGTCTGCCAGTAATGCTTGGCCTGGTCTCTATAGGCCCACAAGAACACCCACAAGAAGTGTGCCCTCTTCTAACAGGAAATCCGTCCCCCTCTAATAAATATGATGCTGCTTCCACTGTAATTCCACTTCTATGGAAAGAAATGGCTCATGCTTACATATTGGCGCCTTGCCATACACCAAAACGTTGCAACTGGCAAGAACTCGACCCTCACAATTAATATCAGTCTGCAGACAGTGGGTATTTCACCCAGCAAAGAGATTTTCCCACAGAAAAAGGGTAAGGCCGGAACTTGGCCTCGTAACCCACGAAATGTGTCCAGCAACAACAAATCTTTGCTTCAGTCCTGAAAACGCCCTTCATATGATGGATTCGCCCTCAGTAGTGGATGAATCGACCCCTTCTCCAGGACACAAGTCTGCTCATACCCAAAACGCAGCTACAGAGGTAAATCTTTCCTCCTCCAACCAAATTGACTTCTGTAAATAAGAGAACCCGCCACCAAAAGCTTATGCTCAGCCATACAAACAAAATCAGTCACAGAAGACAAACTCTGCTACCCATGAAACACTGAAGAAATCTGGATGATCTCCTCCCAATGGACTGGCTAGGGTGGATAGTCTCACCACCGAAACCAATCTCTGAAATCTCCCTTGGGGTTTTCGTCCCAAGAGTTCACAAAGCCACAAAGAGCTCTCTCAAAGCAATTTTAGAAAATGTCAAGTCAAGAATGAGAGAGGGCACCCTCTTTTTTCCCCTTTTATTCATTAGTTGACTCTTTTGCGACCTTTTTACCTTTTAATCAGTTTAAGTGACTTTTTCATATTCTCAATAGTCACTTAGGTGCCTTTTTCCCTTTACTCAATGTCACCTTTATATTTAATTAATTCCCGCTCGAGTGACATTAATAAAATAATTAATTCCCTTCTAATTCCTTGACTATGGCTCACGGGAATTACTTAGGCCATTTCGTCAGTTCATCTAGATGACTCATTTGGAAAGGGATATTACAATCCTCTCTTCCCGAGATTGCTTGTCCTCAAGCAACTGCAAATTCGGATATTGCAAGATCCGATCACTCTCCCATGTGCCATCCTCTGCTGGTAAGTCCTGCCATCTGATGAGGTATTCCCGAATCACCCTATTACGCAGTCTCCTCTCTCGGACCTCCAATACCTCCTTAGGAACCAGGGTCCAGTACTAATTGCCCCTCTTCATCCAATGGAGGTAGCTCTGCTGAAGTGGTGACCTGTTGCCCCAATGCCTTTTTGAGACATAAGACATGAAACTGTAATATCCCTTGATAAATTTTGGTTGTTTTTGCTTAGTTTGTAGTTCAGAAGTTTAAACAACAGTTTGCATACACAACATTTAATCAACCGTTATATGCAGATCGTTTTCTGTGAGAGATTTACAATACACCAATATAGAATTCAAACACATTTATTGCATTTAAACTTATTGCCACAGAAAATACATTGAGTACCTCCAACAACAACACAATTGGAATTATAGAGAAACCTGGTGCAATTTCTATGCTTGTTGCCTCAAAACTTGCTGAGATAATTGGGCCTGTAAGTGACAACACTGGAGCAGCTCCTTTATGCTGATAATAAATCTGGAAACTAGAATAAATAGCCAGTAGATGAAAGCACCATAGCCCAAAAATGAATAACACACCTGCAGATAAAACTATCTTTGTTTTTCCTTCCCAGCAGTAACTAAATTCACCCTTCAGCAATATTAATCCACAGCTACAACAAGAATCGCTCTCCCACTAAAGGAACTCTGTCACAAGGAAGAATGTGGTCCAGCACAAGCCAGAAATCGACCCATCTTTGTAGTAATTCGCCCAAACAAAGGAAATAAAGCTCCACCAAGGTAATACGACCAGCAACAAGAGGGAATTAACCACCAGCAAGAAATACGACTTCCCACAAGGGAAAACTCAGCCCTCCCTTCTCAGAAACTCACCCCACATAAAAATAAATCGTCCCTTCACACTGTAACTCGCCCAACAATGAGCAAGCTCATCCGACACTCTTGAAAACTCGATCCCAAGGAAGATATCTCAGACACCAATGAAATCTCAATCACAACCAAAGAAATCCCCGCTATACCAAATGAACTCCGCTGCAAGTAAGCACAATGTCGAAATCTGAGTGATTCCAATCCTAAGACTAGCTAGGGCGTATCGTTGCAACACCGAAACCAGTAACGAAAGGAAGGGTTTCTCAAACCCTAGCCTCTTTCTCCAAGAGCTCTCCAAATTTCTTTTTCTCAAGTGTAAAAATGATAGAATGAGGTAAAACTCCTAATTTTTCCCTTTTATGCTCACTTGAGTCTTTTCCCACTCCTTTATTATTTTATTAAATAAAAGTCACTTCAGTGGGTTTTTCACTTTATAATTTTAAAGTGACTTTTTAATTAACCTAGGACCCTTGTCCCGTCTTTTCTCACTTTTACTTTATAAAGTTCTCCTAGGCGAATTATGTTCCCCAGTTCACTTTTTTGCCTTAGCCTACAGGAACTTAATTAGGCTAGCGGAATTCTCCTCTTGTGACTCCTAAGTGGATGGGGACATTACAGTCCTCCCCGCCCAAGATTGCTTGTCCACAAGCAATTTTAATCCGGGATGTTGGAGCACCTGTTCTCCCTCCCATTTAGCGTCCTCGATAGGCGAATTCTTCCACTTGACAAGGTATTCTTTGATAGTCCTGTTCCTTAGCTTCCATTCTCTGGCCTCCAAAATTTATTTAGGAACTAGGACCAACTGACCTTCTTCATCCAATGGTGGCAGCTCGGTAGAAGTGACAACATGCTGTCCCAATGCCTTCTTGAGGCATGAAACATGGAAAACATTATGTATTTTGCATCCCTCCGGAAGTTTTAACTCATAGGCCACTTCTCCAATCCTCCGTTGAATCTTGTAAGGTCCATAAAATCGAGGTTTCAACTTCTATGCCCCCTTCATTTTCAGTGAAGATTTACGATAGGGCTGTAGGCGAAGGTACACCAAATTCCCCACCTCGAAGTTGCACTCCACCCTGTGTCGATCCACATACATCTTCTGTTGATTTTGGGTCATCTGCAAGTTATCTTTGAGAGTCTTAAGGATATCTTGATTCTCCTGGATCCAATCTTTGGCCTTGGGGGCCCGACTCTCCCCAAATATCTGGTCTACAAATGTAGGGGCATCGTATCCATATAGAGCTCGGAAGGGTGTCATCCCAATCGACATATGGTAAGAAGTATTGTAACAATGCTCCCCGAGGTGCAACCATTTAATGCAAGCCTTATATTGTCCTAATACATAATTCCTCAGATACCCTTCAAGCCATTTATTTACGATCTTTGTTTTCCCATCAGTCTGGGGATGGTAGCTTGTGTTGGGTGTCAGCTCTGTCCCGACCAGTTTGAAAATTTCTTGCCAGAATCCGCCCATGAACTGACTATCCTTGTCGCTCATGATGGTTTTGGGCAAACCATGCAGCCTGAAAACCTCCCTGAAGAATCATTCTGCCACATGAGTTGCTGAGTATTTAGAAGGGATGGCGAAGAAATGAGAAAACTTTGTGAGCATGTCCACCAACACATAGATACAATCCTTACCTTGTTCCTGGGGTAGTCCTGTAATGAAGTCCATCGATACACTCTCCCACTTCTGTTCTGGGATGGGTAGAGGCTGAAGTAGCCTGGTTGGATGGGTGTGCTCTGCTTTGTTCTACTGACAGCTACTACATTCCCTCACGAATATCAAAACATTGTTCTTGAGGCCTTTCCACACAAACCTTTCTCTGATCTTCCTGTAAGTTTTTAAGTAGCCTGGATGCCCTAATAATGGCAAGTTGTGAGTTTCATGCATGACCTTTTCTTTTAGTTGAGTTTCTGGAACCAAGCAGATTCTATCCTTATAATAGATGATGTCATCAATCACTCTATAGAAGTCGTCTTGGATTATCCCATCTAATATCTCGCAAGAAAAATTATTTTTTGAATACTCCACCAATAGGAGGGCTTTCCAATCTGTTGTAATCTCCATGAGGGAGAGAGTGGATGATACTCTGGAAGGGCATCGACCACCACATTGTTCTTGCACTTCATGTACTCGATCTCGAAATCATATGCTTGGATTTTACTGATCCACTTTTGCTGCCTCTCACTCAATTCTTTCTTCTCCATGAGGAACCTTAGGTTGTTATGATCTATCTTCACTTTAAACATGTTCCCCACCAAGTACTGTCTGAACTTGGCCAATGCATGCATGATGGCCAACATCTCCTTGTCGTATATTGAGTAATGTTGCTCATACTCCCTAAGTTTGCGGCTCACGAAAGCAATGAGAAGGGTGTTTTGCGTCAATAGGGCTCCTATCCCTATCCCTAATGCATCACACTCCAAGACAAATGGATGAGTGAATTCTGGTAAGGCTAGCACGAGACACAAACTCATTACCTATTTCATCTTCTCAAATGTCTCCTGTGCCTCATATATCCAACTAAAAGCTCCCTTCTTAGTGAGATCTGTAAGAGGTGTCGTCAAATGTGAGAACCCCTTAACAAACTTCTTGTAATAAGTGTAGAGGCCTAGGAATATTTTTAGTTCTGTCACATTTTTGGGGGTAGGCCACTCTAGAATTGCCCTGATTTTCTCTTGGTGTACCTGGACCCCGTTTTCCCCGATCACATGCCCCAAATAAAGCATCTCATTCATGCCAAATTCACATTTAGACTCCTTTGCATAGAATTGTTGATCCTCCAAAATCCCCAATGCCTCATCCAAATGCATGAGATGTTCCTCCCAAGTCCTGCTATAATGAGAATGTCATCAAATAAGACCAACAAAAATTTCCTCAATTGCTTATTGAACACATGGTTCATGCAGGATTGGAATGTAGCAGGAGCATTGGTTAGCCCAAACGACATAATCGGGAACTCATAATGGCACCGGAAAGCCATCTTTTGAATGTCCTGTTCCCAAACTCTAATTTGGTGGTACCCTGAGCAGAGATCAATCTTCGAAAAATATTTTGCTCCCTTCAATTCATCCATCAGCTAATCGATCCTCATAATCAGATACCTGTTTTTTATGGTTTTCTTGTTGAGTGCTCCGTAATCAATACACATTCTCATGGTACCATCCTTTTTCTTGACCAACACTATCGAAGAAGCAAAGGACTAGAACTAGGCTGAATATGACCCATCTTCAACAAATCCCTGATGATTTTTTCTATCTCATCCTTGTACATTTTGGGATGGAGAGAAGGATTGGTTATAATTGCTTGAACCCCTTCTTCTAATTATATAATATGTTCAAATCCTCTATCTGGGGATACACCTGGAGGAATGCCACCAAAAACCTTTTGATGTTTAAGAAGCAATACCTGAAGACCGTCTGGATGCTGTCGAGGATGATCTAGTGGCTCACTGTCAGATATGTAGCACTCAACTGCCCACTCTATATCTCCATGCCACATCACTTCCTTCATACTGTGTAATGACACTATCTTAGGCGGATACTGGTGCATTGCTCGTAAGACTACTTTTTTTCCATCCGGACCCGTGAATTTCATTTCCATAGTCCTCTAATTAGTAGTTTATTTCCCAATGGAGTATAGCCATTGAACTCCAAGTACCACATTGGTGTCCGACACATCCACCACAAAGAAATCATCTGTCAAAGTATAATTCCCCATGGTTGTTTTCAACTTGGTGATCCATCTAGTGCACTCCATTTGATAGCCACTCGGTATGATCACTGTGAATCCCTCAAACTCCTCCGTCGAAATCTCTCGCTTATCCACCAAAGTTGCATCTATAAATTTGTGGGATGCCCCATTATCAATCAACACTGTAACCTTGTGCCCCTACAGGACTCCTCAGACTCTGAATGTGTGGTACCTAGGAAGTCTCAACATGGATGCCATAACAGGACCCTTAGCCCCATCCTGTGATGTCTCCTCACCGGATGTCTGGTGTCCATGTTCTTGTTCCAACCCTTCATCCTCCTCATCATTTCACTGTCAAAATAGACCTCAATGTAATGAACCTTTCCTACTTTGTCCTTCCTTGAACACCTGTGTCCTGGTACCCAAGGCTCCTGGCAACTAAAACATAGCTTTTTCTTTCTCATCTTTCTCCTAGTCTCCTCATCCGATCTTGGTTTTTCGGTCCAATCCTTCTGAAATGGTTTTGTTTCCTTGCTCTTCTGTGGAAAAGTGGGTTTCTAAGGAAACCAGCTCTTAGGAACAACATCCTGCATGTCCCTAGTACGGTTGAATGCATCCTACAAGTTTGTGGGTTTATAAGCCTTCACCCATCCACGTAATGGCTCTACTATCCCCTCAACGAATAGCATCACCAAGCGTGCCTCATATATGTCAGTTGCTGTCACTGCTAATCTCTGGAACTCCGAGATAAATGCCTCTGGGCTACCTGTCTGCTTGAGCTGAGCGAGCTCTCGAAAATGGATCTTTGGGTCTTTCCTGTCAAACCTCTCAATGATCCTCTGTGTGAAATTGAGGTATGAAGTGATGCTTGAATGACCCAGCGTTACTAACCCATGGTACCACCATTCATGGGCCTCACCATCTAAGTGTAAAGTAGCCAATTTAATGGCTTCAACCTATGTCATCTCATGTAGCTAGAAGTATGTGTCCAACTTCTGCACCCATGTCCTTGCTGAACATTTTGAGGACCCGTCAAAGTTTGGAATGGTCACTTTTCCAAGTGTCTTCTGAAGCTCCTGGTTGGGTGTTCTTTTAGCTCCTCTGGGTCGATTCTTCTGTTTAAGGTGGCAAAAGTCAGTGAAAGACATAGTTTCGTGAAAGTCATCCCCCAACCTCTTGTACTCCTCCAAATAGGTCAAATACGAGTCA
The DNA here is from genome assembly GCA_009831015.1 of Picea engelmannii. NCBI lineage: Eukaryota > Viridiplantae > Streptophyta > Pinopsida > Pinales > Pinaceae > Picea > Picea engelmannii. Next base: position 94,068 of record ML828087.1, on the reverse strand, counting down.
TCCTGCTCTATTGGCTCCTCCGGTGCTACCTCACCACTCAAGAACTGTGGCATGGTGGGTCTAGGTGTCTTGGTGTACAAGTGAGGGTGACTCTACATGGTAGTGCGAGAATGACTTCCTTCTCCATTGTTAGAGCCCTTTTCACCATTCTGATTTTGTTTAGATGGCCCCTCTATGGTGTTCACTGTTAACTACTAGTTATCCCAATAGGTCCATCATCAACTTTCGGCCCTTGGCCAAATCATTCATCATCTGGAAAAGGCTGCCAATTCGTGGGTCTCATTCTTCTCCCATGGTTCCTTTCCCTTTATCTAACCCTGAATATGCTTCCCCTTCTAACTCTTCTTCACCCAACACCACTTTCTCTTCACACTCTGGAGGAGGATCTTGGGATCTGTTTCTATGTCTCCTGTAAGTGACGTTCCTATCATCTCCTGGTGTCATGTAATTGCTGTCAATGCAGCCCTTCAAACTTCACAGCTGCAGAGGACCATTCTCTGATACCACTATAATATCCCTTGATAAATTTTGAGTGTTTTTTCTTAGTTTGTAGTTCAGAAGTTTAAACAACAGTTTGCATTTAAACTTATTGCAGCAGAAAATACATTGAGTACCTCCAACAACAGCACAACGGGAATTATAGAGAAACCTGGTTCAATTTTATGCTTGATGCCTCAAAACTTGCTGAGATAATTGGGCCTGTAAGTGACAACACTACAACAGCTCCTTTATGCTGATAATAGATCTAGAAACTAGAATAAACAGCCAGTAGATGAAAGCACCATAGCCCAAAAATGAATAACACCCCTGCAAATAAAACTATCTTTGTTTTCCCTTCCCATTAGTAACTAAATTCGCCCTTCAGCAATATTAATCCACAGCTACAGGAAGAATCACTCTCCCACTAAAGAAACTCCGTCACAAGGAAGAATATGGTCCAAAACAAGCCATAAATCGACCCAACTCTGTAGTAATTCGCCCAGACAAAGGAAATCAAGCTCCACCAAGGTAATACGACCAACAACAAGAGGGAATTAACCACCAGCAAGAAATACGACTTCCCACAAGGGAAAACTCGGCCCTCCCTTCTTAGAAACTCACCCCACATAAAAGTAAATCATCCCTGCACACTGTAACGCGCCCAACAAAGACCAAGATCATCCCACACTCTATAAAACTCGATCCCAAGGAAGATATCTCAGCCACCAATGAAATCTCAATCACAACCAAAGAAATCCTTGCTATACCAAATGAACTCCGCTGCAAGTAAGCACAATGTCGAAATCTGAGTGATTCCGATCCTAAGACTAGCTAGGGTGTATTGTTACAACACCGAAACCAGTACTGAAAGGAAGGGTTTCTCAAACCCTAGCTTCTTTCTCCAAGAGCTCTCCAAAAAAAAATTCTTATTATTGTTCATTTAAAACCCCTTTACCCACATGTCATTTAAAACCCCCACGCCCCCATGGGGAAATGCGCCCCCTTCCCACGTGTTAATTAGTAACTCACTTTAAAGTGAGTTATGGGTCCCTCTCTTCACCCATGCGCTTCTCCTAGCCTCCCACGTCATCATTAGAGTATGTCTCGTACACTCCTCCACACATCCACAAAGAAAGATCACGCCTTCCTTGGGATTTGCGCCCCCTCTCCTGAATAAAGTAGAAACATCCCAATTGAAAGGGGAAACTAGCTTTTAAAGCTAGGCGTGGGCCTTCTCTTGGCCAATGCGCCCCTCTTAGATTGCCACTTCACCCTCCCACTCACTCCTACCTTCTATTCTCCTCAAACCCTAAAAGCCATGCACCCTCCTCCACTTGAGTTCATCTTGGCTTGGATTATGACATTTGTCAAAGATCCAAGAGAGTTCTCTTTGCCTCTCATGCTATAAATGAGACCTCTCCCTCACTGATTCCTCACCATTCTTCAGAGTATTGTTATGCTACCATTTTCTTACAATCTCTGTCTCTCTCTCATTATTGTTCATCTTGCTTCCATTTCACTTGTTCTTGAAGAGCTTGGAGCAACTTTGTTGCTACAACCTCTTCCCTTGGTAATAAAAGAAGAGCTTTGGAGGAATTGTGGAGTTCAAGACTTTGTCTGGATTTTCCATGCTATTGTGAGGTGATGTTGTTCTTGTTTTGAATATTTATGTGCAATCTTGAATATTTGTTTGAGTAAATTTGGTTTACTTGGCTAAGTCTAGCAATAGTATTGTTGTTGGCTTATATGTTTTGCATGTGCCTATGATATAAGCTTTGTTGTGTTATTGATGCATGCTTTACATTATCTATTCTTTTTCTCACATTTTGTTCAGGATTTGCAGGTCATCTCAAGAGGATTGTTGGGATAGATTCGAGCGAGAATTTACCTTCATTACTCACCTAAACTTCATAAAATTTTCCCATTTACCTTTATGTTCTTATCATATTCAGATTTTGGTTGCTAACTCACTTAGATAGGTCATTTCAATAATTTATAATTCTGGTTTTTGTATGTGGAAAATTTTTGTTGCAAAACATAAAGTTTTCTTAACTTTTTGTGTGTTGCAACAAAATCACCAAGCAATAGCTTGCTGATTTTTGCAGGTTCTCGCCAGGTCAAGGGTGCATGCTGTCCGTTTTCAGTCACAACACATCTCCAAAGACCTCCTTTCAAATTGGTAACAAAATCCTTTCTTTCTCTTTCTATCTATATCATTGTAAGCAAGCCCAAAGGAGGGCCCCCAAGTGGTTTGCCTTCTCTTCGATTTCAGTATTTTCATCTTCAGTTTTTAGTTTCTTTTTCTGTTTTTCCTTTATAGCTTAGCTAGTTTAGTTGTGGATATCTTACGTGCATGCTAATGGTTAAAATTATCTAAACTAGATCTCACACAAACCAATGCTAGTTTAGGCCCGTGGAGGCATAAGTAAAATCCTTTGCTTTTTCGTTATTTCTTTGCATGCAAGCTATCTTGTCAAGCATTTATTTTTAATAGTTGCAAGCAAACATGGGTATCTTAAAGGTTTAAACAATCGTTTTCAATTCCACAAGTTATTTCAAGTTCTTTATGCTTTACATGCAATAACTCGATAATCTAATAACTTAACTTTCAATTTCGGTTTTTAGGCCCATTTGGCACTTTTTGAGCAAGCATAACTCACTATAATACACTCAAGTACTTAAAGAACTTAGTCCATAGGTTTAACAACTCAGTAGACTTAATAGGACACCTTTACCAACCATCTTCGCCATTTAAAACGGGGATTAGAGGAAGCAACGGAAAGGTGATAGGTCGGGGACGGTCTCATGGCGCTCAGCGTCCTTTTCTGGGAGTACTCTTTTTCTTGGGCTGACCTGTGGAGCTAGGGTAGGCCTCGTTGCCATACTTCTTGAGCACCCATCAGTTACTTGGTAATAGGGGGAGGAAAGTATTGGGTTGACATTTAGCTAGGATTGAAGTATCTTTCACTTAATAACTTTTTTTAATCAATCCTCAATCTACAACTTTTGGGCAATCTACATTTACACTTGCGAGCACTTTTACTTCATATTTTCTTTTCACATGCAAGTTATCTTTATAAGTTGTGGATTAGTCATCTAAGTTGTTATATCTGTGATTTGGAACACTTTACTTTTTCAAGCATCTTTCAGTTATATTGTTGTTCCTATTTGTGGTGTGATCCCTCAAGAAGTTGCGCATCCTCCTGGAGGCACTCTCTTGATTGGGCTTGAGTGATTTTTTGTATGCCATTGAGAGCAGTCCAATAGAGTAGTGTATTCGAGTTGAGGAGACACTCTATTGCGAGCATGTTGGGCTTGTTGTGTTGATGGTTGTCTCATCTTGATTATCTTTTAATTCCTGCAAAAACAAGCAACTGGTTAGTCAGTATTGTATCTTTGTATCTATTGTATATCTTGTTTAGTGTACTTTAGTGTAACTCTTTAGATATTATTTATTATAGTCTTGTATCTAGTTGTATCCAACTTTGTTGTAATCTTTGTAATCTTGTAACTTTTGTATAATCAACCTCCCTTTAATTTAGTTGACGCCTTGCCCAATCTTAGGCACTAGTTTTAGTTGTCCTAGGAAAAGGTTTGACTGTTCATGCTAATTGTTGCATCTTGCATTGTTGCTTTACATCATAGGCTAGATTCCCCCCAACCTTTAACTAATTGAAACCAACTCCTAGAACTTAAATTCTAAATCCCATCTAGTAACTAGGGTCTACCCCCCTTTGGACTCCCTAGGAGTAAGCCTAGACGAAAGAGGTTCAAGTCAAAGTGACAGCGTGGACTTTGAACCTAGGCATTGTGCCTCCAAGGACACACTAAGTGAGCAGGACTTAGCTCACGTTTGCAAGTGTGTATAAGGACAACAACATCTTTGGCACCGTTGTTGGGGATAAGTCATTTATCCTTGGTCATAACTACTTAACTTATTCTTTAAGAACTAAAACCATAAACTTTAGTCCCTAAAATTCTTTGAACTTGCATTGGTTGATTTCGTGTGATTCCTTTCCAAGTGGCAACTCCATTGAACAAATCTATCAGGTATATTACTATGTGTTGATATTATGGTAGCTGCGGGAGGTATTTACTTCCATGTGTAAACCTGACGAGAATAGAATATTCCGAGTAGCAAGAAGAAACCCTAATTAGTTGGCTAATAACCCTAGAAGACAAGTCGGCTCAAGAGGATAATTTGTATTAAGTTATTAGCCTCCAAGAGAAGAATTCGGTTAAAGAAAATATTATATACTAAGTAAATAAGCATTCTCAAAACTGCAGAAGCAACACTTGTGCGCACTACAGTTGGCCAGTTTGTGCGCAAGTTTGGAGGAGAGTTGCCATTGCAGCTGCTGCAGCTAGCAGATTTCGATTTTGGCTTGGACTATCTCTTGGTTATGGTTTGGACTCTCTGATCATCTCTTGCTTGGTGCGTTATCTTTAGAGAAAGGTGTACCACCTTTTATTTGGCTATCTAGCCTAGGGTTTGCTTCCAGAATGATTCTCTGTCAAGGTTAAGGTGCTCGGGGGTGGCTTCGGCCTATGGTTGGGTGACAATAGTGATATTGTCTATGGTTAAACGAGCACATCCATTATATTCTAACACTAGGAGCATTGCACAAGGAGTGATTTATTCTTTTCCTAAACCTGAAAAGGTTTATAGGAGAAGGTTAAATTGCCTTGCCCCTAGGAGGCTACTTGAAAGTCTTGGAGAAGAAGCACTCACTGATATCCAATTCTTGTTCCAAACCAATAATCAACAAACTGTTAATAATCCCACTAGTACTCCTAATGCAACCATGAGTGTGTTTTTGGGGCCTTTGAATTTTGCAGCAATCCAAGGTGCCCCTCACCAAGTTCCTGAAAAGGCCATTGATAAGTTACCTACATTTCAGGGAAACAATGCCATTAGTGCCAAGTCCCACATATTGAATTTCAAGATGTGTGTTGAGATATATTGTTGAGGTCATGATGAAGAAGATGTGAAAATGACTGTATTTGTGTATTCCCTAGAAGGAGATGTTGTTGAATGGTTTACTGATTTCGATCCAGCAAATTTTAGCACCCTTGATTCAATATTGGATGAATTTAGGAAGAGATGGGGTGATCAAAAGGAACATAGATTTCAGTTGGCTTCTCTCACTTCTAGTCATAAGAATGAAAATGAAACTGTGGAAGAATTCAACACTAAGTTTAATAGTTTGGTGAAGAGTCTTCATGATGATATAAAACCCTCAGATGCGCAAGTCTTGATATATTATATGGAGGCTTTTGAGGGGAAAATGAGGTATGCCTTAAGGGATAAGGATCCTCAGACTTTAAAGGTAGCACAAGCTACAACTATCAAAATTGATAAGAATATGCAAGATGCTAGGAAGTCTAACATTCCTGGTTTTACAAGAGGTTCTTCTTCAAAGGTTAATGACGAAAATAAGAAGAAGGTTGAGGGTCAAGAGTCATCAAGTGATGGAATTAAAGAGTTGACCCAACTAATTAAACAAATGGAGATAAACCATGCCAATCAAATCAATGCCTTGCAAAATAGATTGATTACTATGGAGAGGTCCCAAAATAATAGACAACATAATAGGCCAAATGATAAGTGGCCAAAGAGACCTCCTCCGCATGAGCAAAGGACACCTAATCCTTTTGAATCCACCAACTTGGTATATCATCACTCAATACCTTATTGTAGGCCTTGTGGTGAGTTTCACGAGGAAGTGACTTGTCTAGTTTTCCTTGAGGGTTGTTATGATAATGATTATGGAATTCAAGGAAATGAACAAGTTAACATGTGTGGTAGGAAATACAATGCTTGCATGTATGATTGGATGGATTATGTTGAACATGGGCATAGTGCAAGTTTTATGAATAATGTTGTTGATAAAGCAACAAAGAAATTTGGGCCTTTTATCCCCCACTTTTAGGGATAACTAGGAGATCATGTCTCGAGGCCCACAGGTCCTAGACATGGAGTACCGAGAGCAGGATTGAATTTAGCATGGCCTTGGAGGGCCCACCTTTTCTTTCTTCCATCATCTTTGTCTTGTCAACAGCAACAACATCCATCACCATCACCTTGGTCCTGTGTCAGAGATGGTTCTTGCTCCATGAGGTAATTAGTCCAGGTATCATGGTATGTGTCACTTTGATCATCAAAACCATTGAATGTATGCATCTGATTCCTTTTATTTCTAACAACTGCTTGGATCTTACACTTGCCCACTTGACCATGTT
>ML828087.1:72210-86846 GCA_009831015.1 Picea engelmannii | reverse complement strand
ATCTGATTCCTTTTATTTCTAACAACTGCTTGGATCTTACACTTGCCCACTTGACCATGTTTGGGGGAATTGACAGGGTGCCCTAGCAAGCATGTGTCTGTAGGTTTTGGTTTGCCACTAGGGGGATTTCTGAAAAGCCATCGTCCGCTCCCATCATAGCACCATTGTTTCATCTTGTTTCCCGCTCACTTATCCCATTCCACTTGTCCGGGCACTGGGTTGACCTATTTTCAGGACTGCACCTTATCTCATGGGAAGAAAGGGCTAAAGGCCCAAAAGGTAAAAGCAAGCTGGTAAAAGTTAAATCCTAAAAATAAAACCTCAAGATGCCTCGCCCAGGGATCCCCGAGAAAGCAATAAAAGGATTCCCAGCAAGAAACAAGAGGGACCCGAAAAAATAATAAAACAAGACCTAACCAGAGGGTAGAGGGTCTCACCACGAGCCAACCTATTAGGTCCATGGGTACCTAGCAATATGACATTGCCACCAGCTGGTTACCACGCCAGGGCAATGACTCTTGGTTGCATGGCCAAGGGAAAGGGGGTCTCATCACGAGCCAACCTTATCATTTCTGTGAAAGTACTTGTGGGTAACGTTGTCACCACTGGTCACCACGCCAGTGCAGTGTCCCCTGATTAGCTCTTGAACAAAAAAAAAAGGAAAAGCAATAAAAGATAAAAGAATAAAAGGCAAGAATGGGATTGGAAAGAATGCATCCAGTATAGGTACAACTTGCCTTCTAACAAAGGCACCCAAAGGTAACATCTCTTGCATCCTTGGCCCTCATTGCACCCAGATGCTTGGACATCCCCTGACCACATCACCCATTTACATGGCTTGGATGAGGTCTCTTCCGGGAACTTTCCTTTCCCAGTGGACACTAGCCCAATAGGATGCCTTGTCCTTTTCTCCAGACTTGTATTGTAAGCTTGTGTAACGTCTTTGAGCTGTTAACTGATTGTATTAGGGATTTTATGCACATGTTTAATAATATTGATGATGAGATGTGATTGACATTGCTATGATCCTTGTGACTGATGAGCCCATGGAGGGCGTATCTTTTGATGTGCAGGACCATGGCCGACGGATAGGTGCCATTTGGACCAGTACACATGGGGATATGATCAGTTCGGACCTCCATGGGGCTGAAGATCCCACTAGATGGATGTTGAGACCCATTAGGGGGCAAAGACAAGACAAAGATGGATCAGGGGCTTCGCACCAGAGAAGAAGAGGACGTTCGACCAGAGGCACCCCGACAGAGCTTGACCTAGGGGGATTGGCCCCTTTTCAGTGGAACGTTGGCCTTGGAAGGCCTAGGATGTCACCCATTATGACCATGACGTCATCCAACATTATGGACGTCATGAGAGGCAGACTGGGCAGTATTGGCACGTGTGGCAAGTTGGAGAAGCCCAAGGAGGGCTAATGTTTTGCTCCATGATGCTCCATTTTCCCTAGAAGGGGCTAACGTCTCCCTTAGAGGGGCTTGTTATCTCTTTTTAGCTTGATTAGGGTTTTAATTTGACAATTTAATGTAAAAACAGTATGATTTAGTGTTTTGGCTTTGTCGGCCTTTTTTATGACCTAAAATGTAAATTTAGGTCATGGTACTATATAAATGAAGGATTTTTACCTTCATTTTTTCATCATCTCACACTCACTCAAGAGTGAGGTCTGAAATTTTTGCTAGACTTGGGTTATTTGGCTGATTTAGTGAGGCACAATTGTTGAAGGAGGATTTTCTTGGCATGTTTTGGCATTTCTCTTAATGTAAGGTGTTACAACTAGGGTTTGCTATGCTTTTTCTTGGTGTTATGTAAGTATTTTTCTGCAAAACTTCTTGATTGAATGGTTTCATTACTTATTTCTTGCATATATTTATAAATTTGTTGAATAAACCCTAAGTGACAAGCACACAAGTAGGTCCTTGTCTCATGTCCCCATTGAGAGAATTTTCAGCCATTGATTGAAGAAGGAGAGAGCCTAGCCGTTGCTACACTCATTTTCTCTTCATTTTTTGCTAGTCGTACCTTTTATAAGCTAAGAAGAGGGAGACGCCCTAAAGCCTAGGTTTTCTACACTTTGGGCCGATTTTTCTAGGGTTTGATGGTAGAGCCTTGCTGTAGCAACACTTTGCTTCATCAAACCTTCTTGTCTTGGTTTTATGCTTCATCTTCAGCTAGCTGTGATTGCCATTGAGCTAAGGAAGGAGGAGAGAGCACCAAGGCCTAGTTCTCCTACACCAAGGTGAGCCTCTCTCCCCTAGGGTTTTGACTTTGAGGCCTTGCTTTAGCAACACCTCAAAGCTTCTCCCTCTAGTCCTTAGCCATTTTTACATTTGCCTCCTTTAGCTCTTGCGTCCTTCATTTTTTGACTCCATTAACCCTAAGGCACTGATCTAAAAGACCTATTGCTTTTGAAGTGAACCTGATCACAACAACTTTCAAAACCTTGAATTAAACCCTAACTACTAACCCTAGCTTAGGAACTAACCTATTAACCTATTTGCTACCGTCATCTTGAGCCATAATATCATTAGTGTAGCTGAACGTTTTGTTAATAAGAAATTGAATGGTGTTGAAGGCATTAATTAAATGAAGTATTGATTTGTTATATTGAATGCCACATTGTTTTAGCATTTGTTGAAGAAGTGACTTGATTATCATTGCTATTTTTACAAATATTGACTTCGTCAACATTTATTATCAAATTGCTTATAAGTATATCAGATTGTCCTTGATTTACATGAATTACTAACAAAGTGAGCATCTTGCATATATATCAGTTGTCTTGTTGCTTTGTCTCAGGCAGGTGCACTTTTCTTGGTTATACTTTATTGTTGGTTGTTTGGCCGGACTATCTGCTCGGTGGTGACTTGTGAGGGGGGAATAACTACTTTATCCTGTAATCCTTTGTCTTCTCAAAACCCCAGGTCATCGAGGACGTCTCCCTTGGGTCTTACCTCCCTAAAGAGAAAGTACCATCCCATTGTGGTGACATTGGGTGGGATTGGTTCCTATTACGCCAATTTGACCCTCAAACCTCAAGCGTTTTATCCTTGCTACAAATTGTGCGATAATAGAGCCTAAGCCTACACCCCAACAAGTAGCAGAATTGGCTAAGTATAGGGGCATTACATACCAAAGGAACGGAAATAAAGGTCAAGATAAAGGTCAAACTAGTGTTCCCAAGGTATCTCCAAATCTTCCTAAGTCAAATGTGCATATTAACTCAGATTTGAATATTGACTTAGGTGGTTGGATAAGTAATGCTAAGATGTTAGTTCCAGTGTCAGAACTTATGAAGATCCCTTCTCAAAGGGAGAAGTTACTTAAAGCCATAGAAGATCCTCCTCAGAGTTTTGTTGATAGGAAACCAGCAGCGGCTTACCAAGACGCACCAGTTATTCTACATAATTGGGATAGGGGGAATGAGAAGAATCTACCTTTATACCTTTCTTTGCTTGTGAATGACAAAATATTACACAATTGCATGCTAGATTCGGGGGCAAGTTCTAATGTTATGACTAAGAAGGTAATGGAGCAGTTAAACTTAAGAATATCTAGACCTTACCATAACATTTGTGCCATGGATAGTAAAATGATTGAAGTGCATGGATTGATATAAGGTTTACAAGTACATTTAGCGGTCTTTCCGGACATCATGTTTGAAATGGACATTGTGGTGATTGATGTTCCAAATGCTTGGGGAATATTGTTGAATAGAAAGGCAGCTGCAGATTTGGGTGGTAACTTACAAATGGATTTATCTTATGCTACCATCCCTACTACAGATGGGAACACTTTCAAGTTGAATAGGGAAGTGTTTAGAAGGTATCATATTGAGGACCCAAGAAGCCCAAAGAATGAGTTGAAGTATGTGGGGATGATCTTGGTAACTATGCCATTTTCTCTAATTCTATTGTGCCTTTAGAGGAAAGTGTTCAAGATGAAAGAGTTGACAAAGTATGGTATATGAATTTTGATGGTGCTTTTTCTAGATCAGGAAAAAGTCCTGGGGTTGTTCTTCAAGCTCAAAATGGTAAAATATTTAAGTTTTCTTATAGATTGGAGTTTGATGCAACCGATAATGTGGCTGAGTATGAGGCCTTGTTGCTTGGTTTGGAAATTTGCAAGGATATGGGTGTGAAATGTTTAAACATCAAAGGGGACTCAGATTTGGTCATACAACAACTAAAGAGTAATTTTGCTTGCAATTCAGAGAGACTAAAAAGGTATAGGAATGCAATTTGGGACTCCATTGGTGATCTTGATGCCTTCAACCTTATTGTTATTCCTAGGGAACAAAATTCTAAGGCTGATGAACTTGCAGTAACTGCTTCCACACTTCAGCTTTCAGATGATTTGATTGATGAGAATATTTCAGTGGAAGTGATTTTTAGACCCTCAGTTCCTGATAACATGAATCATTGGCAAGCTTTTGATGATGATAAACAGGTTATTAAGTTCTTGACTCACATGCATGAGTTTTCTGATTTTCGTGTCCATGAAAAAGAGGAGGGTTGTAATTATACTGGAGATGATGATAAGTTAAATAAAGTTCCTAGGCGGGTTGTGACCCAAGAGAAAAGCTTTGATAGACAAGATGGTCACAAACGAAAATAAGAGTCAAAATAAAAACTATGTGATCACTTAGAGGTCAACATTGGAACTAATAAAGAGCCTAGGATGATAAAAATAGGCAAAACTACCCCTATTGAAGAAATGAATGAAATTGTTAAGTTATTAAAGGGATATAGGGATGTTTTGGTGTTCAGTTATGATGAGCTCAAAGTCTATAGGGAGGATGTAATTCAGCATGTGATTCCATTAAAGGAAGAAACTAATCCCTTTAGACAAAAGTTGAGGCAAATGAACCCCAAGTTAGCTCCTTTGGTCCAACAGGAGTTACAAAAAATGCTAGAAGCAGGCATCATAGCCCAGACTAGACATTCTTCATGGTGCTCAAATTTCGTTGTTGCTAGGAAAAAGAATGGAAAGATTAGGTTGTGTATTGACTTCGGGAATTTGAATATTGCTTGCACAAAAAACCACTACCCCCTTCCGGAATTTGAATATTGCTTGCACAAAAGACCACTACCCCCTTCCCAAGATGGAAACTTTGCTTCAAAGAGTAACAAGATCAGGAATGATTTCCATGCTTGACAGTTTTTCAGGTTATAATCAGATAAGACTTAAAGCGGAAGATAGGCATAAGACCACTTTCACTACTCCATGGGGAACCTTTGAATATTTGAGAATGCCATTGGGTTTATCAAATGTTGGAGCTACTTTTCAAAGAGCTATGGATTATTCCTTTAGGGGATTGATTGGAAAGTTAATTGAGATATACCAGGATGATTTAACAGTTTTTCCAAGCATGGAAAAACCCACAGTGAGCACCTGAAACAAGTTTTGGAAAGATGTAGAGAGTTTGGGATTTCTCTTAATCCTGCTAAGTCAGTCTTTGGGGTTACAGAAGGGAAAATTTTGGGCCACATAATTTCTAAAGATGGGGTCAAGTTAGACCCTGAGAGAGTTGAAGCGATTGGAAAGGTACCCTTGCCTGCTTCAAAGAAAGCTCTCCAATCCTTCTTAGGACCAACCAATTTTGTTCATAGGTTCATTCCTAATTATGTTGAGATCATGAAACCTATATATAAGCTTCTTAAGAAGGATGTCAAATTTGAATGGAATGATGAAAGTAAGAGAGCTTTTGAAAGTATTAAAACTGCCATATCTGAAGCTCCTGTCCTTATTAGCCCAGATTATACTAAGGACTTTCAGATTTTCTCTTTTGCTTCTGAAGACACTATTGATGGTGTGTTACTTCAGAAAAATGATCAAGGCCATGATCAACCCATTGCATATATGAGTCGGGCCTTCGAAAATTCAGAATTAAAGTATCCCATGTTTGATAAACAAGCATATGCCTTGGTGAAATCACTTAAACATTTCAGAGTCTTCATTGGATATTCCAAGGTGATTGGTTATGTTCCTAATTCTGCAGTTAAGGATGTTTTATCTGAGGTAGAAGGATTAGGCTCAAGGGGTAAGATGGATTGCTAAGATCCAAGAGTATGATTTGGAAATCAAACCCACAAAATTGATTAAGGGTCGAGGTTTAGCAAAAATGTTGACAGAAGGTAATGAGAAGGCCTTGGGTATGGTTTTCCAAATTGATAATGAAGAGTTCCCTCCTAATTTATTGAAGCTTGAACAAGTAGAGTGGTATGCAGACATTATATTCTTTCTTAAAAACCTTATTTGTCCAAGTCATCTTCTAAGAAAAGGGTTTTAAGGTTAAAATCTTCTAAGTATGTCCTTACTAGAGATGGATTAGGATGGAAGAATCCTGATGGAGTCATCCTTAGATGTGTGGATGACGTTGAGTCAAAGAAACTAATGGATGAATTCCATGGGGGGTTTTGTGGTGGACATTTTGCTGCTAAAACTACTACACACAAAATCCTTCGAGCAAGATATTATTGGCCCACAATATTTTCAGATGTACATCAATTTTTTCAAAAATGTGAGCCATGTCATCTTTTCACAGGAAAGAAAAAGTTAGCAGCTCTCCCTTTGCAACCAGTTGTGGTTGAAGCACCTTTTCAGCAGTGGAGTTTGGACTTCATTGGAAAGTTTAATGATAATTCAAGTAATGGATATTCATGGGTTATTACAGCAACAGATTACTTTACCAAGTGGGTTGAAGCCATTCCTACCAAGTCGGCAACTGAAAAGGTTGTGATGGATTTCCTTGAAGACAAAATTATTACTAGATTTGGGGTGCCTTCGAAAATAGTGATAGATAATGCCAAGGATTTTTGTTTAGCCGAGATGTCTTAATTTTGTTTCAAATATGGTATTATCTTATCGCATGCATCAGATTATTATCCGCAAGGGAATGGTCAGGCCGAATCGAGTAGCAAAAACCTAATGACCATAGTTAAGAAGATAGTTGGAGAAAATAAGAAGTCTTGGGATAGTAAGATTAAGCATGCATTATGGGCTGACAGGATTGCTAAGAAAGAAGCTACTGGAAAGAGTCCTTTTGAGTTAGTGTATGGTTTGGAGGCTAGGTTGCCAGTGCACCTTAGACTTCCTACTTATGGGTCAGTTGAGGATCTTTCCACAGAGCAGGATGCAGTTCAGAACAGGGTCAATCAGGTCATAGAGTTGGATGAAATCAGAAGAAGGGCTTATGATCAGAATTGCAGAAATCAGAGTAAAGTAAAGAAAGCTTTTGACAAGTTAGCTAGGCAGAGGGACTTCAGTGTTGGGGATACAGTTTTGTTATGGGATAAAGGTAGAGAGAAACCAAGAAAACATGGCAAGTTTGACAGTTTGTGGTTGGGTCCATATGTGATCCAAGAAATAGCAGGGCCTAATTCTTTTCATGTCAGCCGTTTAGATGGTGGCCCATCAACAATCCGAGGAATGGGCAGCACCTCAAGCCTTTCTTCAGATGATCGGCAATTTGGTGTCCAAAGGGACACCCTTTGTAACATATCTCTAACCCTTTTCCTTGTATTTCAGTTGTGTATTATTTCATTCATTATGTGATTATGTACTTAGATTTATTTTTGTATTATAATTCAATTTTTTAATTGTAGATGTTGTACAATAGTTATTTCATTATGTAATTGTTGTTTATAGCATTTTTTATTTCATTGTATATATGTATATTTATGTTGGATATTGGTGAGCACCTTTTTGTAGATGCTGGATTCTCGTATGCTCTCCTTCCCAAGTGAGAAGATCGAACACACGCCCCCATGTGGAGGCAGATGTTGACCACCTATTCAACTAAGGGGTCAAATCCATGTACCATGAAGATATGCATCATCAAATGCAAACAATTCAGAGACTGTTTGGTTCTACAGGGCAATTTTTGCTCCCAACACACATTTTCGTAAACGAAATTTTCACTCCCCTACGTGGGTTAATAATGTAATAGGTCTGCATGGATCATAGTTAGGTTAATTACCTTAGGATTTATTCATTAGGAGAGTTCCTTTCACCGAGTGTTTTTTATCCTCAAGTTATTAATTTGGCCTAACCAACCTTATTAATTTCCCTTGAGTTTTTCACTCCCACTATTAATAAATCCTCCAAAGTGGTGAAAGACATTCTAATGAAGTCATCCTCTAGTAGCTAGTATTTAGGAATGATGTAAATGACCATGTAAGACAACCCAAAAAGTTTTGCGGAATTCCGTCTAGTCTAGATAGGTTTTTTTTAATTAATTAAAATTTCCTAAGGTTGGAAATTTAATTAATTATTTAATTGATTAATTTTTGATAAAAATTGTAAAAACTAGGTCCTTGGGCTTTTGATAGGAGTATTTGTGCTCAAAAGAAATGGAATGAAACCCCCTACACCCTTGGACCAAGTTTCATCTCAGTCGGACAAGTTTTTCTAGATGTTTGTCCACATAGGAGTCTTAGTCGGATAAAAACAGTTTTAATTGCTAACCCAAGACATGGGAAAAATGTCAATTTTGTAATAATTGAGTAAATAAAGTGAGGTAAAGGTAAATAATGATGAGAAAGATGTATCCTAGCCTCCCCAACCCTCTCCTAACCTTTACACAACCACTTTACCCACATGTCATTTAAAACCCCCACGCCCCCATGGGGAAATGCGTCCCTTTCCCACGTGAGAATTAGTAACTCACTTTAAAGTGAGTTATGGGTCCCTCTCTTCACCCATGCGCTTCTCCTAGCCTCCCACGTCATCATTAGAGTGTCTCCCACACTCCACACATCCACAAAGAAAGCTCACGCCTTCCTTGGGATTTGCGCCCCCTCTCCTGGATAAAGTAGAAATATCTCAATTGAAAGGGGAAACTAGCTTTTAAAGCTAGGCGTGGGCCTTCTCTTGGCCAATGCGCCCCTCTTAGATTTCCACTTCACCCTCCCACTCACTCCTACCTTTTATTCTCCTCAAACCCTAAAATCCATGTGCCCTCCTCCACTTGAGTTCATCTTGGCTTGGATTTTGACATTTGTCAAAGATCCAAGAGATGTCTCTTTGCCTCTCATGCTATAAATGAGACCTCTCCCTCACTCATTCCTCACCATTCTTGAGAGTATTGTTATGCTACCATTTTCTTACCATCTCTCTCTCTCTCATTATTGTTCATCTTGCTTCCATTTCACTTGTTCTTGAAGAGCTTGGAGCAACTTTGTTGCTACAACCTCTTCCCTTGGTAATAAAAGAAGAGTTTTGGATGAATTGTGGAGTTCAAAACTTTGTATAGATTTTCCATGCTATTGTGAGGTGATGTTGTTCTTGTTTTGAATATTTATGTGCAATCTTGAATATTTGCTTGGGTAAATTTGGTTTACTTGGCTAAGTCTAGCAATAGTATTGTTGTTGGCTTATATGTTGTACATGTGCCTATGATATAAACTTTGTTGTGTTATTGATGCATGCTTTACATTATCTATTCTTCTTCTCACATTTTGTTCAGGATTTGCAGGTCATCTCAAGAGCATTGTTGGGATAGATTCGAGCAAGAATCTACCTTCATTGTTCACCTAAACTTCATGAACTTTTCCCATTTACCTTTATGTTCTTATCATATTCAGATTTTGGTTGCTAACTCACTTAGATAGGTCATTTCAATAATTTATAATTCTGGTTTTTGTATGTGGAAAATTTTTGTTGCAAAACATAAAGTTTTCTTAACTTTTTGTGAGTGTGTTGCAGCAAAATCAGCAAGCAATAGCTTGCTGATTTTTGCAGGTTCTCGCCAGGTCAAGGGTGCATGCTACCCGTTTTCAGTCACAACACATCTCCAAAGACCTCCTTTCAAACTGGTAACAAAATCTTTTCCTTCTCTTTCTATCTAAAGCATTGTAAGCAAGCCCAAAGGAGGGTCCCCAAGTGGCTTGTCTTCTCTTCGATTTCAGTATTTTCATTTTTCAGTTTTTAGTTTTTTTTTATGTTTTTCCTTTATAGCTTAGCTAGTTTAGTTGTGGATATCTTACGTGCATGCTAATGGTTAAAATTATCTAGACTAGATCTCACACAAACCAATGCTAGTTTAGGCCCGTGGAGTCATAAGTAAAATCCTTTGCTTTTTCGTTATTTCTTTGCATCCAAGCTATCATTTGTCAAGCATTTATTTTTAATAGTTGCAAGCAAACATGGGTATCTTAAAGGTTTAAACAATCATTTTCAATTCCGCAAGTTATTTCAAGTTCTTTACGCTTTACATGCAATAACTCGATAATCTAATAACTTAACTTTCAATTTCGGTTTTTAGGCCCATTTGGCACTTTTTGAGCAAGCATAACTCACTATAATACACTCAAGTACTTAAAGAACTTAGTCCATTGGTTTAACAACTCATTAGACTTAATAGGACACCTTTACCAACCATCTTCGCCATTTAAAACGGGGATTAGAGGAAGTAACAGAAAGGTAATAGGCCGGGGATGGTCTCGTGGCGCTCAACGTCCTTTTCCGGGAGTACTCTTTTTCTTGGGCTGACCTGTGGAGCTAGGGTAGGCCTCATTGCCATACTTCTTGAGCACCCATCAATTACTTGGTAACATGGGGAGGAAAGTACTGGGTTGACACTTAGCTAGTATTGAAGTATCTTTCACTTAACAACTTTTTTTAATCAATCCTCAATCTACAACTTTTGGGCAATCTACATTTACACTAGCGAGCACTTTTACTTCATATATTTTTTTCACATGCAAGTTATCTTTATAAGTTGTGGATTAGTCATCTAAGTGGTTATATCTATGATTTGGAACACTTTACGTTTTCAAGCATCTTTCAGTTATATTGTTGTTCCTATTTGTGGTGTGATCCCTCAACAAGTTGCGCATCCTCCTAGAGGCACTCTCTTGACTGGGTCTTGAGTGATTTTTTGTATGCCATTGAGAGAAGTCCAATAGAGTAGTGTATTCGAGTTGAGGAGACACTCTATTGCAAGCATGTTGGGCTTGTTGTGTTGATGGTTGTCTCATCTTGATTATCTTTTAATTCCTACAAAAAAAAGCAATCGGTTAGTCAGTATTGTATCTTTGTATCTATTGTATATCTTGTTTGGTGTACTTTAGTGTAACTCTTTAGATATTCTTTATTATAGTCTTGTATCTAGTTGTATCCAACTTTGTTGTAATCTTTGTAAGCTTGTAACTTTTGTATAATCAACCTCCCTTTAATTTAGTTGACCCCTTGCCCAATCTTAGGCACTAGTCTTAGTTGTCCTAGGAAAAGGTTTGACTGTTCATGCTAATTGTTGCATCTTGCATTGCTGCTTTACATCATAGGCTAGATTCCCCCACAACCATTTAACTAATTGAAACCAACTCCTAGAACTTAAATTCTAAATCTCATCTAGTAACTAGGGTCTACCCCCCTTCGGCATCCCTAGGAGTAAGCCTAGACAGAAGAGGTTCAAGTCAAAGTGACAGCGTGGACTTTGAACCTAGGCATTGTGCCTCCAAGGACACACTAAGTGAGCAGGACTTAGCTCACGTTTGCAAGTGTGTATAAGGACGACAACAGAACCTGTTGTCCCTATC
Organism: Picea engelmannii; assembly: GCA_009831015.1. Lineage (NCBI taxonomy): Eukaryota > Viridiplantae > Streptophyta > Pinopsida > Pinales > Pinaceae > Picea > Picea engelmannii. Next base: position 75,291 of record ML828087.1, on the reverse strand, counting down.
ACTGACAATATATTTTGGTAACCCATGAAGTCTAAATACCTCTCTGAAGAATAGCTCCGCTAACTATGTTTCCTTATACTCTGAGGGTATGGCAAAGAAGTGTGCAAATTTGGTCAACCGATCGACCACCAGATATATACAATCTTTTCCCTGGACCTTTGGCAACCCTATGATAAAATCCATGGATATACTCTCCCATTTCTACTCTGGAATGGGCAATGGTTGTAACAGTCCTGCATGATGGGTCTACTCTGACTTGTTCTATTGACAAGTCACACACTCTCTCACATGTTTCAGCATGTCATCTTTGAGGCCCTTCCAGGTGAACCTTTCCCTGATTTGCCTGTAGGTTTTGAAATACCCTGGATGTCCTGCCAATGGTGTATTGTGCATAGCCTCCATGATATTTTCTTTTAGGTGGATTCCAGAACTAGATATATACGTTCCTTGTAATAGATGATGTCATCCACCACCTTATACCTTTCATCCTATGTATTGTGTTCCATCACCTCACAAGCAAATTTGTTCTTGGAATATTCCACCACTAGATGGGATTTCCAATCAGCTGAAATCTTTGTAAGCAAACACATCTCTGGCCTCCTGGAAAGGGCATCAACTACTGCATTTTTCTTCCCTTTGACATACTCGATGTCAAAGTCATAGGCCTGCAATTTGCTAACCCACTTATGTTTCCTTTCGTTCAAGTCCTTTTGCCCCATGAAGTGTTTCAAGCTGTTATGGTCAGTTTTAACCACAAATTTCCCACCTACCAAATATTGTCGAAACTTCGCCAAGGAATGCATGATGGCGAGCGTTTCTTTGTTATAGATGGGATAGAGTTTCTCCCTCTCTGAGAGCTTCCTTCTCTCGTATGCAATCGAATGCCTCTGTTGCATCAAAACTACTCATATTCCTTCACCTGATGCATCGCACTCAAGCACAAAAGGCCGAGTGAAATCAAGAAGTGCTAAAACCGGGGAGGTGCTCATCACTTCCTTCATCCGGTCAAATGTCTTTTTGGCCTCTTCGGTCCATCTGAATGCTCCTTTATTTGTGAGGTCTGTGAGTGGTGCAGCCAACTATGAATACCCTTTCACAAACCGTCTGTAATAACTACAAATCCCAAAGAATCCACACAAGTGTGTGATATTTTTGGGTGGTGGCCAATCCAATATAGCCTGTATCTTCTCCCTGTGCACTGACCACATGTCCCATGTATAGAACCTTTGTGATGCCAAATTCACAGTTGGACTCTTTGGCATACAATGACTGCTCCTCCATGATACTCAAAATCTCCTCTAAGTGCCCCAAGTGTTCCTCCCATGTTCTACTATATATCAACAGATCATCAAAAAATACCAATAAAATCTTCCGCAGCTGTTGTGATGTCCCCATCTGCTTAAGAGTCACAAGGGGAGAATTCCACTAGCTTAATTAAGTTCCCGTGGGCTAAGGTGGAAAAGTGAACTAGGGGACATATTTTGCCTAGGATAACTTTATAAAGTAAAAGTGGGAAAGAGGGGACAAGGGTCCTAGGCTAATTAAAAAGTCACTTTAAAATTATAAGGTGAAAAACCCACTAAAGTGATTTTTATTTTATTTAAATAATAAAGGAGCAGGAAAAAGGCTCAAGTGAACATAAAAAGGAAAAATAAGGAATTTCCCCTCATTCTTGCATTGATCATTTTTGAGAAAACAATTTTTGGAGAGCTCTTGAGAAGAGAGTCTAGGATTTTTGGAAACCCTCATTCATCTACTGGTTTCGGTGTTGCAGCGATACACCCTAGCTAGTCTTGGGTTCGGAATCAACCAGATTTCAACATTCTGCTCCATTGATAGCGAGTTCCTTGTGGCAGCGTTTTCATACAGGTGTGACTGAGTTACCTAGTGGTGGCGGTTGAGTATTCTTCACTGTGGAACGAGTCTCCCATTTGGAAGAAGATTTCTCTTTTGCAGGGCAAGTTACTCCTTTGTGGGGGTCGAATCTTCATATTGACAAGAGTGGAAGAGGTCTGGGAGTTTCCTTGCTGTTGTGCACTAGTTCCATGCTAGTTGGGCGACTTTCCTTGACTGCTGGGCGTGATAAGTCCCTTGCTGGGTACAGATAGAGGCACAAACTGGTTGCTGGTCGTGGCACCTTCTTGCTGGGCGCATTGGGTGCTTCATAATTGTTGTTGTGTTGGTTCTGGACTGCTGGGTACAATTTTATTGCTGAATGGAGTTATATTGAATGCTGGGCTGCATATTATTGTCAATGAAAGTCGTGGGAATTTTTATCAAACACCAGACTTGTTTCTACAGTGCTATCTCATGGCTGTAACAACTATCTCTTATCAGTTTGAGGGGGGAACAAAGATAAAAAAAGGACATCTATTCTGCTGCTGATTTATTCTCCCTATACAACCTATTCCCGGCATCTATTATCTCAGAGTTCTAGCTGCTGGGCACATATTCCCTTGGCTGGGCGCTTTTACTGTGGATTGTATGCTGAGAGACAGACAGGCTTAAGGAGAAGGGCGACTCTGATCACATATAATCAGGTTCCTTATTGCAGTGCTGTAGCTTATTATTGTGGTATTTATTTAATGTTAAGTACTGATATTTGTGCCCACTCATAAGACTGGTTGCTGGGTTATGTTCCGTTATGTATCTTTTTCCCTTATTGCCAAGAATAATTAAAGAAGATTGCTGGATTAGTGTCTTTCCATAAGCATATGACATTAATATTCTCAAATTGATTGCTGTTATGAATTGTCACTGAACTGTTTGACAAAATCTGTGAACCAAATTTAAAGGAAAATTTGTATAACTTAGGCAAGGAATATTATAGTGGTATCAGAGCATGTTTCTCGACAGCTGTGGGGTTTGATGGAAGCTTTGAGTAAGTTTTATGAGAGGGGCAGACGACAGAAACGTCACGTACATGAGGCGTAGGTACAGATCTCAAGAACCTCCTCAAGGGCATAGAGAAGAAGTGGTGTTGGGTGAAGAAGGAGTAGCACATTCCGGAGCTGGTAAAAGGAAGGAGCACACGGGGGAAGAAGAAGACCCACGAATTGGCAGCCTCTTCCAGAGGATGAA
>ML828087.1:60387-71204 GCA_009831015.1 Picea engelmannii | reverse complement strand
AGGTCGGCCCTATTGTGCCAATAGACACATCATTTGATGTGATAAGTTTTGTATAAATAAAGGTGAATCCCCATTGAGGATTACACACTTATCATTGTGTCATCTCATGATTTCAGAAGTTGAGGTCTGAAATTATGAGAACTACAACACCCTTTTGTGTGCTAGGTTTGGTGGTGGATGGGGGATCTTCTCTTGAGAATATAGCAAAGGATTGTTGGGTTTTTTTCCCTTGTGTAGAAGGATTTCCCAGGATATTTCTTTTGTTCTTGTGCATGGTTATTCTTCTTGTGATCTTGGTTTACTGCAGCTAGTTATTGTTGCTGCAGTCATTGTGTATGGTTCAAGTAATGCTAAACAAAAAATGAAATAAACCTCATGCTTGATCCAAAACTTAACAGCAAAGCCACCCTCACTTATACACCAAGACACCCAGACCCACCATGCCATAGTTCTTGAGTGGCGAGGTAGCGTCGGAGGGGCCAACAGAGCAGGATGACTCTTACTTGACCTATTTGGAGGAGTACATGAGGTTGGGAAATGAATTTCAGGCAGCTATGTCCTTCACTGACTTTTTCCACCTTAAGCAGAAGAATCAACCTAGAGGGGCTAAAAGGACACCCAACCATGAGCTTCAGAAGACACTGGGGAAAGTGACCATTCCCAACTTTGACGGGTCCTCAAAATGTTCAACAAGGACTTGGGTGTAGAAGTTGGACACATATTTCCAGCTACAACAGATGACAAAGATGGAGGCCATTAAATTGGCTACACTACACTTAGATGGTGAGGCCCATGAGTGGTGGTACCATGGGTTAGTGACGCTGGGTCATGCAGGTATCACATCATATATCGACTTCACACAGAGGATCACAGAGAGGTTTTACAGGAAAGACCTCGAGATTCATTTTCGAGAGTTGGCTCAGCTCAAACAGACAGGTATCCCTAAGGCATTTATCTCTGAGTTCCATAGATTAACAGTGATGGTGACAAACATATCTGAGGCACAAATGGTGATGTTGTTTGTTGAGGGGTTATCTGAACCCTTGCATGGTTGGGTCAAGGCTTATAAGCCAGCCACCCTGCAGGATGCAGTCAACAGAGCTAGGGACATGCAGGATGTTGATCCTAAGAGCAGGTTCCCTCTTAAACCCACCTTCCCCAGAAGAACAAGGAAGTCAAACCATTTCAAAAGGATTGGGTAGGGAAACCGATATTCGATGAGGAGAACAGAAGGGAGCTGAGAAAGAAGAAGCTATGTTTCAATTGTCAGGATCCTTGGGTTCCAGGACACAGGTGTGCGGGGAAGGACACAGTGGGCAAGGCCCATTACATTGAGGTCTATTCCGATAGTGACATTGATACAGAGGATGAGGGGCAGGAACATGAACATGGACACCAGGCATCAGGTGAGGAGACATCATAGGCTGGGGCTAAAGGCCCTGTTATGGCATCCATGTCAGGACTTCCTAGGTACCACACATTCAGAGTCAGAAGAGTCCTACAGGGGCACAAGGTTATAGTGTTGATTGATAATGGGGCATCCCACAATTTTATAGATGCATCCATGGTGGAGAGGCGAGGGATCCCGACAGAGGAATTTGAGGGGTTCACAATGATCATACCCGGTGGCCATCAGATGGAATGTATCAGATGGATTCCCAAGTTGAAAATAACCATGGGGAATTATACATTGACAGATGACTTCTTTGTGGTGGATGTGTCAGATACTAATGTGATACTCAGGGTTCAGTGGCTATACTCCCTTGGAAAATACACTACTGATCAGAGGGCCATGGAAATGGAATTCACAGGATCGGATGGAAAAAAGGTAGTTTTACGGGCAATGCACCAGTATCCGCCCAAGATTGTATCATCCCACAGCATGGAGGCAGTGATGCAGGATGGAGACATAGAATGGGAAGTGGAGTGCTACATCTCTAACACGGAGCTGCCAGATCGTCATCAACAACATCCAGATGACATTCATGTATTACTCTGTAAACACCAAAAGGATTTCGGTGGCATTCCTCCAAGAGTACCCCCAAATAGAGGGTTTGAGCATATTATAGAGTTAGAAGAAGGGGTTCAAGCAGTCATAACCAACCCTTACCGCCATCCCAAGATGTATAAAGATGAGATAGAGAAAACGATCAGGGAGTTGCTAAGGATGGGCCACATCCAGCCTAGTTCTAGTCCCTTTTCTTCTTCGGTAATGTTGGTCAAGAAGAAGGATGGTACCCTGAGGATGTGTATTGATTACCAAGCCCTTAATAAGAAGACCATAAAGAACAAGTATCCAATTCTGAGGATTGATGAGCTGATGGATGAGTTGAGGGGAGAAAAATACTTTTCAAAGATTGATCTTCATTCAAGATACCACCAAATTAAAGTTCGGGAGCAAGACATCACAAAGACTGCTTTTCGATGTAATTATGGACATTATGAGTTTCTGGTTATGCCATCTAAGCTAACCAACACCCCACTACAGTCCAGTCTTGCATGAACCATGTGTTCAATAAGCAGTTGCGAAAATTTTTACTAGTATTCTTCGATGATATCCTCATTTATAGCAAGACTTGGGAGGAACATCTCAGGCATTTGGACTAGGTGCTGGGAATCTTGGAGAATCAATAGCTCTACGCCAAAGAGTCTAAGTGTGAATTTGGTATGACTGAGATGCTTTATTTGGGGCATATAATCGGGGAAAATGGGGTCCAAGTTCACCAGGAGAAAATCAGGGCAATCTTAGAGTGGCCAACCCCCAGAAATGTGACCGAACTTAGGATCTTCCTAGGCCTCTGCACTTATTACAGGAAATTTGTTAAGGGGCTCTCACAACTGACGATGCCTCTTACAGATCTCACTAAGAAGGGAGCTTTCAGTTGGACAGATGAGGTGCATGCGACATTCGAAAACATGAAGCAGGTAATGAGTTTGTGTCATGTGCTAGCTTTACCAGACTTCACTCAGCCATTTGTGCTTGAGTGTGATGCTTCAGGGACCGGAATAGGGGTAGTGTTAATACAGAATAGCCACCCCATTGCTTTTGAGAGCCACAAACTTAGGGAGTATGAGCGGCATTATTCAGTATATGACAAGGAGATGTTGGCCATCATGCATGCCTTGGCCAAATTCAAACAGTACCTGGTGGGGAACAGGTTCAAAATAAAGATAGATCATAACAATTTGAAGTTCCTCATGGATTAGAAAGAATTGAGTGAGCGACAACAAAAGTGGATCAACAAGATCCAGGCCTATGATTTTTCAATTGAGTATGTGAAAGGGAAAAATAACATAGTGGCGGATGCCCTCTCCAGGATGCCACCCACGTTTCCCCTCACGGATGTAACAACAGATTGCAAAGCTCTCCTCTTGGTAGAATATTCAAAAAATAATTTTTCTTGCGAGATATTAGATGGGCAAATCCAGGATGATCGCTATAGAGTGATCAATGACATCATCTATTATAAGGACAAAATCTATTTGGTTCCAGAATCTCATCTAAAAGAGAAGGTTATGCACGCAACCCACAATTCACCATTATCAGGACATCCGGGCTACCTAAAAACTTACAGGAAGATCAGAGAAAGGTATGCATGGAAGGGCCTCAAGAACGATGTTCTGAGATTCGTGAAAGAATGTATTAACTGTCAGTAGAACAAAGCAAAGCACACCTATCCGGCCGGGTTACTTCAGCCTCTACCCATTCCATAACATAAATGGGAGTGTATCGATGGACTTCATTACATGGCTACCCCAGGCACAGGGTAAGGATTGTATTTATGTGGTGGTGGACATGCTCACAAAGTTTGCCCGTTTCTTCGCCATCCCTTCCAAATATTTAGGAGCATCGGTGGCCTAATTATTCTTCAGGGAGGTTTTCAAGTGCATGGTTTGCCCAAAACCATAGTGAGCGATAGGGACAATCGATTCATGGGAGGCTTCTGGCAAGAACTTTTCAGACTGGTCAGGACCGAACTTACACCCAGCACGAGCTACCATCCCCAGACTGACGGGAAAACAGAGATTGTAAATAAATGGCTTGAAGGGTATCTGAGAAATTATGTATCAGGACAATAGAAGGCTTGGATTAAATGGTTTCATCTCAAGGAGCATTGTTACAATACGTCCTATCATATGTCAATCGGGATGTCACCCTTCAGGGCGTTATATGGATACGATGCCCCTACTTTTGTTGACCAGATATTTGGGGAGAGTCGGGCCCCAAAAGCCAAAGACTGGATCCAAGAGAGTCAAGACATCCTTAAGACTCTCAAAGACAATTTGCAGATGGCCCAAAATCAATAGAAGATGTATGGCCCATGCAATATGGGAGAATCCCAACACAAACCGTCGATAGAAGTTGGCCAGTCCCAAGAAGCTCCGAAGCTCGGCTAGTGTGGTCGGGGCTGGCCAGTCACTGATGACTTGGATCTTAGCTGGACCAACATGTACCCCATGCTCATCAACAATGTAGCCCAAGTGTTGGACCCTGTTCATGCCAAAAGAGCATTTTTCCAAGTTGGCATATAGCTTGTGCTACCACAGAGTGCTCAAAACCTGTTGAATATGCCGCATGTGCTCCTCCCAAGTTCTTTTGAAGATGAGGATGTCATCCAAATATACCACCACAAAAGAGTTGGTGAAGGGTCTCAATACATCCTCCATCAACCCCATGAAAGTGGCTGGTGCAATTGTTAAGCCAAAGGGCATGACCAACCATTCAAAGAGACCTTCTTTAGATTTGAAGGTTGTCTCCCATACATCAATTGGTTCGATGGGAACCTGGTGGTAGCCAGACTTTAGGTCAATCTTGTTGAAGAAATTTTCCCCCTTGAGTTGGTCAAGAAGGTCATCAATCCTGGGAATTGGATACTGGTTCCTGACTATGATTTTGTTTAAGGCTCTATAATCAATGCAGAGTCGCCAAGTCCTATCCTTCTTCTGTACAAGCACAATCGGGCTTCCGCAAGGGGAGGAGTTGGGTCTGATGTGCCCCTTTTGAAGAAGCTCTTGGATCTAATGCCTGATTTCGTCATTTTCCATCAACGAGCGACAATAGATTGGTCCATTAGGTAGAGGTGCACTGGGGGTCAGATCAATTGGATGCTTGACTTGGCAATGCGTCGGTACCCTAGTGGGTGAGGAGAAGATGTCTCTGTATTCTTCCACGATCCTGTCCACTTGCTTTTGCTGCAAAGAGAGGCTCTATGTAGAGGCCACGGATGTGGCGACAACCTTCTGCTTACTGTGAGCACAGATCACAAAGAAGGCAAACTTCCCGGTCTGTGAAATGACCTTACAGCATTGCTTAGCAGAGATTAAAGAAATCGCGGTAGGCGGCGCTACCTTTGATATCATGTACAATTGTCTACCCAAAGTAATAATAACACTGCGGGGTCTAGACTCATACACAACACGACGCTTCCACAAATATGGTTGTCCTAAAAGAACATCACAAACTTCAAGGGGAGTAATATCACACAATACCTCATCTTTGAAAGGCTTGATTCCGTACGACAAACGACACTGTTGGCTGACACAGAGATCTCTCCCTTGGTGAAGCCAGTCGATGGTGTAGGGCTGCGGGTGCAGTGTCGTCGACAGGTCCAGTCGCTTGACGACCTCTGCTGAGATCAGGTTCTTCTGACTGCCACTATCGACAATGAAATGAAGCGGAGCCCCCTTTACCCACATTTGTGAGTGAAAGAGGCGTTCCCCTTCCTCTGGTTCTTCTAGTTTGCTTGGCTGGACTTTGGTAGTAGGGACAGTGGCATTAGGTTCAACATCGATAATCCACTTCCCTCCTTCTGGATTTGATTCGAAATCAGAATCGGTTTCTGACTCGAAAGCCTTTAAGCTCGGCCATGAGTGACTGCTTGGAGCGACATTCTTCAGTGTTGTGCCAAGGGATTTTATGGTACTCACACCATTTTCCTGTGTCCTTCATCTTCTCATTGCCCTTCTTGTGTTGCGACTTGGACTAGTTGTCCTGAGAGTGGAAATATCGGCTCGGTCCCTTGCTATGTGGGTTGGGGCCGCCTTTGCCCTGCTTCGGCTGTGAAGAGTTTGCAGATCCAAACTCTCGCCTCTTTTGCTTAAATTTATGCTCGATCTTGACAGCGTATCTATAAGTTGTGCCCAATGAGGCGATGTCCAGAAACTCCATTTCTGTTTGAATGTATCTATTCAAACAACCGCAGTATTTGAGCACCAGATGTCTCTCAGAGTCTTTGATACCCAATTTGGTGCGTAGGGTATGGAAAATATTGGTGAAATCTGGTACTGTCTGGTCCCTTTCTTGACGCAGGGTGGTCCATCTGGTGTACTGGTCCTCGTAGCTTCCAACAGGGTAGTATTGCTCTTTAATGGCGTCCTGAAAGGAATCCCATGTAGGGGCAACCACAAATATTGTAGATTCCTCTACGGCCCTTTGCTCAGAGTAATTATCCCACCAGTCCTTAAAATGGGGGATGGCCTTGAGGAGTGCAAAAGTAATCTTTTACCTATCGGAAAAATTGTGGACCGAAAAATACCCTTCGAGCAGATTCAACCATTTATCTACAACATCCGCATCTATCAGTCCTTCAAATAATGGATTATCAAAATTTACTTGTACCTTGAAGGGGGTTGCATGGCCGCTTGATGAAGATGCTTCTCCTATGGGCAACCGTCGAAGGATTTGCGCAAAATTGTCCATCATTTCATTCCTTTGTCGCGCGAGGGCTTTCTCGAGCAACATTTTAATAGGATCTCTTGCTCCATCTTTCTTTTCGTCCCCCATGGGTTGTTGTTGGGCTCGACGTGACCAATCTTGCAACAACTCGATTGGTTCAAGTCCCAACTTCTTGTACCTAGATCTTGTCGGGGACATGCACGAAGAAAAATAAATGAAGAGCAAACCACTCTGATACCACTGATCCGGATTTAGGAGCGGAACAAACTAATTAATAGACTGAATACAATAAACACAGAGATATGAAGAACAACACAGATATCCAGTGAACAATATCTTCTATTGAATAAATGAAATAGGCTGAAATTGTAAAATTGCAGAATTGAAACACTTGCTCAAATGGTGGTAGCTATCTCTGAGAAGATATGTGGCTGATACGTGCATCCGTCTAAACAAAATGATTAAAATGAGGCTCTAGAGGTCTGTTTGATATTTCTCATGAATGCCAAAACCCTAGACATCCAAAAACCTAACCCTAGGAGCTGAAACGCCAAAAGTCATGTGGACCCTATGGGTAAGTTGGTACCTCAACTTCCCGGGGTCATAACTTTTGTATATGACCTCCATTTTAGGCGTGTGATAGCCCGTTGGAAAGGTCTTTCAAAGAACTACACATTACGCCTTTAAACTCTAACTCCATCTACAATCTGACTGTGGCGAGCCAAAAAAACACTGTTTAGGGCTCCAAAATGACCCTGGAAGTACAACAAGATGTCCTGACATGAAAACATACAAAATAAGCTAGTTGGATTAGGTGAGAGGCCACCAGTATCCACCTGGAAGATGTGTAGGGCTTCAGACAACCCCAGAAGTGTATAACCCACAATTACAAAGAAGTACAGAAGAACATGCTAAACTAAAACGGACAAGAGGAGCCAATTGGAATAGGTGGGTGGCCACCAATATCCACCTGGATCAATTATCCTCATGTTTTACTTGAAAAAGATATTGACAAATTGTCTGCATTTTAGGGAAATAATGCTATCACTGCCAAAGCTCACATTAAAGCCTTCTCTTTATGTATTAATAAATGGTGTAGTGGTGCAACGCATAATCATGAGGATGTTAAAATGAAACTTTTTGCTTTGTCTTCTAAAGAAGATGCATATGATTGGTTTTCTGGGTTAGATGACAACAAGTTTGCAACCATCAAGGATTTGATTGATGCTTTCATTGAGAGATGGGGTGATAAGAAAGAGTATTGTCACTTGTTAGCAACTTTGAATACCATAAAAAAGAATGAGAATGAAACCATGGAAGAGTTCAATAAAAATTTTAATGATTTGGTTTCAAGCTTGCACACAGACATTAAGCCTCTGGATAATGCCATATTGATTTACTATATTGAGGCCTTTGGTGGAGAAATGAGATATCAATTGAGAGATAAGGAACCCACTAACCTCAAGAGTGCCCAAGAAATGGCAGTTAAGATTGATAGACATATGCAAGCATCTGGCAAGTCCAACCTTCTTGGTTTCACAAGGGATAGTACTTCCAATCAGCATGAGCCTAAAGATAAAACAATTGCTTCAGATAGCAAAGGTTCTTCTTCTGACCCTTTGAAAGAGTTGACATAAATGAAATATTATGGATTTTATCACAGGTTTTCCTAAAGTGCAGGGCAAGGATGGCATTTTTGTAGTTGTGGATCACTTGACCAAGTTTGCACATTTCTTCGCCATATCCATAGAGTATAGCGCATCTCAAGTAGCAAAATTTTTCTTCAAAGAAGTTTTCAAATTGCACGAGTTTCCCAAGAATATCCTAGCACGAGCTACCACCCTCAGACTAATGGGAAAACAAAAATAGTTAATAAATGGGTGGAATGATACCTCAAGAATTATGTGGAAGGAAAACAAAGAGCATGGATCAAATGGCTTCATTTAGGGGAGTATTGTTATAACACTACCCATCATAGGTCCATTGGCATGACACCCTTCAGGGCATTATATGGCTACGATTCACTCACCTTCATGGAAGTTGTTCTTGGGGACAACATGGCTCCTATGGCTAAGGATTGGGTCCAAGAAAGTCAAGAAATTCTTAGAGAGCTTAAGGACCATTTGTAGAGGGCTCAAAACCAACAAAAGATCTATGCAGATAAAAACAGGGTAGAGCGCAGCTTTGAGGTGGGAGACTTGGTCTATTTGAGGTTACATCCATATTGCCAGACATCAATCAAGAAAAATGGTGTGAAAAAACTCAAGCCTCATTTCTCTAGTCCATACAAGGTGAGTAGAAGAATTGGGGAAGTAACATATGAGATTGAGTTTCCATCAGGGAGCAAAATCCATAATGTATTCCACGTGTCATGCTTGAAGAAAGCATTGGGTCAACAGGTAACAATTACAGAGGAGCTACCACCACTCGATGAGGAGGGCCAATTGATTTTAATCCCTGAAGATGTCTTGGAGGTCAAGGAGAAAAGGTTGAGAAACAGGAGTATCAAGGAGTATTTGATTAAATGGAAGAATCTGCCAATTGAGGATGCTTCTTGGGAAGGTGAATAGGTCTTGCATCACATTGATTCAGAATTGCTTGTGGGCAAGCAATTTCATGCAGGGGAGACTGTAAGATCCCCTTCCATATGACCAAGGATATGGAGGACTTAGTAGCCTATTTGTTCCCCCTAGGCTATATTCTCACTAAAAAGGGGACTTAGGTGGCCAAATTATGTCATTGAAGATGCTAAAGTCAAATTATTAAAGTGGCATTGGCTAATAAGGAAATATAAGCTAGTTGGCTAATATGAGATAAGTGAAGAAAAAGACCTTAGAAAGCCAATTAATAATTTAAGTGAGAATTAGAATGTTGGATTATAAAAGAGGAGGAGGGCACCTCACTTCCTCATTCTTGATCATTTTCCTATTGTAACTTTGATCTCTGGCAGCTTGAGTGTTTTGAGTGTTTTGAGGGTTTTGACTAGAAAAACCCTGGAGATCAACACAGAGGTGAAAGATCCATCCTTTACTAGTCCAAGCTTGTCCAAGGTGGTGAAATATTCCTCTCACCATTCTATCCAATTCAGGATCTCTCAACTATCAATTAGGCAAAAGGGCGCACCATTGAGGGGTTTCTATAGAGAGGGGCGCACTATCCAATAGGAAGGAGTTCGATTTGGCTTCTAGAAGTGGGATCTTGAGGAGATCTAGAGTTGGAGGCATTGGCCATCCCTGGAGCGACCTTTATTGACATTCTTTGGGAGTTTCCCTCTCCATATTTATTTATTCTCAGATCTAGGCCTGTTTACTGAGGAAGGGCGCACTTGGAATTAGAGATTCAGTGCTTTGGACGTTAGATATGCATATACATCCAAGGAAAGTCATCAAATGTGATAGCCATCCTCTGTTCTTCAGGATATCATCATCATTTAGGAGTTTGGAGGCCAAATCTAGTGAAGCCGAATTTCCAAGGGAAGTTCTAGCTAGAAAAGGGCGCAACTCAGCTAGAAGAAATAGCAGTTACCAGAAGGGAAAGGGATTGATCTTCTAGATCTTTTGCATGCAACTAGTAGAGGCTTGGGGGAAGCCAATATCTCTCTTCTATTGTATCTTGGAGGTTCTATCAACTACATCTTCCATTTTCTTATATATTTCCAGATCTGCTCTTCTCTTGTATTGAGGTCAACTATATATATTAAATAAAATACAGATCTGAGTTTGTGGCTATTCTTGTTGTTGTTTCTATGTGTTTTATTATTGTTTAAAGCTCAAGTCTATCATTGCAAACCATTTGTGTTATCAAACCAAACAATAAACACAAACACAAACACAAGCTCAATAAGCTACAGGTGTGAATTGTTTGACAAAACTCTCCAACTAGAAAAACATTAAAACTGAAATTTTTTACAAAGATCCACTTGGGGAGCTTACATTTGCTGTTGTCTTAAGGTCTGATTTTCTGCAAAAAGTGACAAAAAACAGCGGCTGATATGTCTTGGACAACGTGTTAAAACTTCCTAAGATGTGGGGGAAAAGATAGTTTTATAACTTGGAGGGATTCCTGCACAGTTAACACAAGAAAAATAGAATAAAGAAGGAAATAAACTACTCAAAAGATAGATCAATATCACAATGAATGG
>ML828087.1:40767-60287 GCA_009831015.1 Picea engelmannii | reverse complement strand
TATATTATATATGTGACGTCCCCCCGTCCCCCATTTCCCAAAAAATCCCTAAAATTTGGGGGTACTCGCGTCACGTCCCCCTTGTGCGTCCCCCCGCACCCTCGTCCCCCCGTCCCCCCGTCTTGGTGGAACATTGGGTATAAGGGACTAAAAGACCACCAAATCAGCAAGCAAAACGCAGAAATACCCTATTGTCCATTAAAATTTCATCTTCAGCAGTCAAAAACCCAAGCATGCAAAGTGTTTTACGAAAGTCCAACACCAAAACTAGAAGGGTCTTTCCAATTTTTGCAACTTAGAATACTTCAGTGGTATCAGAGCATGATCTTGGCCAGCTGTGGGCGACATTGATGACTGAGGAAGGGCTGCAGAACATCACTTATAGGCGCAGGAGGTATAGAAGCGTAGAGGGCAGAGAAGAAGACATGGAGGGCACTCCAGGGAAAAATGCAAATCTGACAGAGGATAGAGAGGATGGTTTGATCAAAGGGCTTATGAAAGCCTTACAGAACATCGCAGAGGGCCAAAGAGAGACTCGAGAGTTCATGGGCAGAATCACAGGTTATGCTCTAGGGAGTAAGCATGGCGAAGAAAGGGGGGAGAGCAGCAAGAGAGGGCAACTGGAAGAAGGGGGAAACACACACAAACCTCATATTGAGGTGATCACTTCCAGGACCAGCCCTCAGAACCGCCCTCACGACTACAGTGAGATTCCTAGATCTACCATGCCAAAGTTCTTAGGACCACCGGAGACAGGTACAGGAGGGCAGGTAGAGCAGGATGAGCCATTAGCAGCTTATTTCCAGGAGTATAAGGCAATGGATCCAGATTTGAGAGAAGCTATGACTTTTGCCAAGTTTTGTAGCTTCAAAGGGAGAAACAGGCCAAGATTCTTCAACAGGGGTCCCACGCAGAGCTACGAGTTACAACGCACAGTGGGCAAGCTCACTTTACCGTACTTCGATGGGACGTCGAAGTGCACTGCACGAGCTTGGGTGCAGAAGCTCGACACCTACTTCCAGCTGAACCCCATGGCAGAGACTGATGCCATTAAGTTGGCGACATTGCACTTGGAGGGTGAGGCACAGGACTGGTGGTACCACGGAATGACCACTCTGGGTCATGCCCATATTGTCACCTATGTTGAGTTCACAGGTAGACTGGTGCACCGATTTGACAGATGAGATCCTGAGATGTCTTTTAGAGACTTAGCACAGTTGAAACAGACTGGGTCGACAGATGCATATATATCAGATTTCCAGAGGAGATCAGTGATGGTCACCGATATCTCCGAGGCCCGTTTGGTGATGTTGTTCACAGAGGGGCTAACCGTGCCACTTTGAGGATGGGTGAAGGCTTACAAGCCTACTTCACTACAGGATGCAGTTAGCAGGGCTAGAGACTTACAGGAGTTCGTACCTAAGCCCAAGTTCACCCCGAGACCGAACTTCCCCATGAAATTCGATGACAGGACACCACCTCCGAGGGACGGTACAGGGCATCAACAGAGGTGAGGGATCCCGACAGAGGAATTTGAGGGGTTCACAATGATCATACCCGGTGGCCATCAGATGGAATGTATCAGATGGATTCCCAAGTTGAAAATAACCATGGGGAATTATACATTGACAGATGACTTCTTTGTGGTGGATGTGTCAGATACTAATGTGGTATTCAGGGTTCAGTGGCTATGCTCCCTTGGAAAATACACTACTGATTAGAGGGCCATGGAAATGGAATTCACAGGATCTGATGGAAAAAAGGTAGTTTTACGGGCAATGCACCAGTATCCGCCCAAGATTGTATCATCCCACAGCATGGAGGCAGTGATGCAGCATGGAGACATAGAATGGGAAGTGGAGTGCTACATCTCTAACACGGAGCTGCCAAATCGTCATCAACAACATCCAGACGACATTCAGGTATTACTCTGTAAACACCAAAAGGATTTCGATGACATTCCTCCAAGAGTACCCCCAAATAGAGGGTTTGAGCATATTATAGAGTTAGAAGAAGGGGTTCAAGCAGTCATAACCAACCCTTACCGCCATCCCAAGATGTATAAAGACGAGATAGAGAAAACGATCAGGGAGTTGCTGAGGATGGGCCACATCCAGCCTAGTTCTAGTCCCTTTTCTTCTTCAGTAATGTTGGTCAAGAAGAAGGATGGTACCCTGAGAATGTGAATTGATTACCGAGCCCTTAACAAGAAGACCATAAAGAACAAGTATCCAATTCTGAGGATTGATGAGCTGATGGATGAGTTGAGGGGAGAAAAATACTTTTCAAAGATTGATCTTCATTCAGGATACCACCAGATTAAAGTTCGGGAGTAGGACATCACAAAGATTGCTTTTCGATGTCATTATGGACATTATGAGTTTCTGGTTATGCCATCTAGGCTAACCAATGCCCCACTACATTCCAGTCTTGCATGAACCATGTGTTCAATAAGCAGTTGCGAAAATTTTTACTAGTATTCTTCGATGATATCCTCATTTATAGCAAGACTTGGGAGGAACATCTCAGGCTTTTGGACTAGGTGCTGGGAATCTTGGAGGATCAATAGCTCTACGCCAAAGAGTCTAAGTGTGAATTTGGTATGACTGAGATGCTTTATTTGGGGCATATAATCGGGGAAAATGGGGTCCAAGTTCACCAGGAGAAAATCAGGGCAATCTTAGAGTGGCCAACCCCCAGAAATGTGACCGAACTTAGGATCTTCCTAGGCCTCTGCACTTATTACAGGAAATTTGTTAAGGGGCTCTCACAACTGACGATGCCTCTTACAGATCTCACTAAGAAGGGAGCTTTCAGTTGGACAGATGAGGTGCATGCGACATTCGAAAACATGAAGCAGGTAATGAGTTTGTGTCATGTGCTAGCTTTACCAGACTTCACTCAGCCATTTGTGCTTGAGTGTGATGCTTCAGGGACCGGAATAGGGGTAGTGTTAATACAGAATAGCCACCCCATTGCTTTTGAGAGCCACAAACTTAGGGAGTATGAGCGGCATTATTCAGTATATGACAAGGAGATGTTGGCCATCATGCATGCCTTGGCCAAATTCAAACAGTACCTGGTGGGGAACAGGTTCAAAATAAAGATAGATCATAACAATTTGAAGTTCCTCATGGATTAGAAAGAATTGAGTGAGCGACAACAAAAGTGGATCAACAAGATCCAGGCCTATGATTTTTCAATTGAGTATGTGAAAGGGAAAAATAACATAGTGGCGGATGCCCTCTCCAGGATGCCACCCACGTTTCCCCTCACGGATGTAACAACAGATTGCAAAGCTCTCCTCTTGGTAGAATATTCAAAAAATAATTTTTCTTGCGAGATATTAGATGGGCAAATCCAGGATGATCGCTATAGAGTGATCAATGACATCATCTATTATAAGGACAAAATCTATTTGGTTCCAGAATCTCATCTAAAAGAGAAGGTTATGCACGCAACCCACAATTCACCATTATCAGGACATCCGGGCTACCTAAAAACTTACAGGAAGATCAGAGAAAGGTATGCATGGAAGGGCCTCAAGAACGATGTTCTGAGATTCGTGAAAGAATGTATTAACTGTCAGTAGAACAAAGCAAAGCACACCTATCCGGCCGGGTTACTTCAGCCTCTACCCATTCCATAACATAAATGGGAGTGTATCGATGGACTTCATTACATGGCTACCCCAGGCACAGGGTAAGGATTGTATTTATGTGGTGGTGGACATGCTCACAAAGTTTGCCCGTTTCTTCGCCATCCCTTCCAAATATTTAGGAGCATCGGTGGCCTAATTATTCTTCAGGGAGGTTTTCAAGTGCATGGTTTGCCCAAAACCATAGTGAGCGATAGGGACAATCGATTCATGGGAGGCTTCTGGCAAGAACTTTTCAGACTGGTCAGGACCGAACTTACACCCAGCACGAGCTACCATCCCCAGACTGACGGGAAAACAGAGATTGTAAATAAATGGCTTGAAGGGTATCTGAGAAATTATGTATCAGGACAATAGAAGGCTTGGATTAAATGGTTTCATCTCAAGGAGCATTGTTACAATACGTCCTATCATATGTCAATCGGGATGTCACCCTTCAGGGCGTTATATGGATACGATGCCCCTACTTTTGTTGACCAGATATTTGGGGAGAGTCGGGCCCCAAAAGCCAAAGACTGGATCCAAGAGAGTCAAGACATCCTTAAGACTCTCAAAGACAATTTGCAGATGGCCCAAAATCAATAGAAGATGTATGGCCCATGCAATATGGGAGAATCCCAACACAAACCGTCGATAGAAGTTGGCCAGTCCCAAGAAGCTCCGAAGCTCGGCTAGTGTGGTCGGGGCTGGCCAGTCACTGATGACTTGGATCTTAGCTGGACCAACATGTACCCCATGCTCATCAACAATGTAGCCCAAGTGTTGGACCCTGTTCATGCCAAAAGAGCATTTTTCCAAGTTGGCATATAGCTTGTGCTACCACAGAGTGCTCAAAACCTGTTGAATATGCCGCATGTGCTCCTCCCAAGTTCTTTTGAAGATGAGGATGTCATCCAAATATACCACCACAAAAGAGTTGGTGAAGGGTCTCAATACATCCTCCATCAACCCCATGAAAGTGGCTGGTGCAATTGTTAAGCCAAAGGGCATGACCAACCATTCAAAGAGACCTTCTTTAGATTTGAAGGTTGTCTCCCATACATCAATTGGTTCGATGGGAACCTGGTGGTAGCCAGACTTTAGGTCAATCTTGTTGAAGAAATTTTCCCCCTTGAGTTGGTCAAGAAGGTCATCAATCCTGGGAATTGGATACTGGTTCCTGACTATGATTTTGTTTAAGGCTCTATAATCAATGCAGAGTCGCCAAGTCCTATCCTTCTTCTGTACAAGCACAATCGGGCTTCCGCAAGGGGAGGAGTTGGGTCTGATGTGCCCCTTTTGAAGAAGCTCTTGGATCTAATGCCTGATTTCGTCATTTTCCATCAACGAGCGACAATAGATTGGTCCATTAGGTAGAGGTGCACTGGGGGTCAGATCAATTGGATGCTTGACTTGGCAATGCGTCGGTACCCTAGTGGGTGAGGAGAAGATGTCTCTGTATTCTTCCACGATCCTGTCCACTTGCTTTTGCTGCAAAGAGAGGCTCTATGTAGAGGCCACGGATGTGGCGACAACCTTCTGCTTACTGTGAGCACAGATCACAAAGAAGGCAAACTTCCCGGTCTGTGAAATGACCTTACAGCATTGCTTAGCAGAGATTAAAGAAATCGCGGTAGGCGGCGCTACCTTTGATATCATGTACAATTGTCTACCCAAAGTAATAATAACACTGCGGGGTCTAGACTCATACACAACACGACGCTTCCACAAATATGGTTGTCCTAAAAGAACATCACAAACTTCAAGGGGAGTAATATCACACAATACCTCATCTTTGAAAGGCTTGATTCCGTACGACAAACGACACTGTTGGCTGACACAGAGATCTCTCCCTTGGTGAAGCCAGTCGATGGTGTAGGGCTGCGGGTGCAGTGTCGTCGACAGGTCCAGTCGCTTGACGACCTCTGCTGAGATCAGGTTCTTCTGACTGCCACTATCGACAATGAAATGAAGCGGAGCCCCCTTTACCCACATTTGTGAGTGAAAGAGGCGTTCCCCTTCCTCTGGTTCTTCTAGTTTGCTTGGCTGGACTTTGGTAGTAGGGACAGTGGCATTAGGTTCAACATCGATAATCCACTTCCCTCCTTCTGGATTTGATTCGAAATCAGAATCGGTTTCTGACTCGAAAGCCTTTAAGCTCGGCCATGAGTGACTGCTTGGAGCGACATTCTTCAGTGTTGTGCCAAGGGATTTTATGGTACTCACACCATTTTCCTGTGTCCTTCATCTTCTCATTGCCCTTCTTGTGTTGCGACTTGGACTAGTTGTCCTGAGAGTGGAAATATCGGCTCGGTCCCTTGCTATGTGGGTTGGGGCCGCCTTTGCCCTGCTTCGGCTGTGAAGAGTTTGCAGATCCAAACTCTCGCCTCTTTTGCTTAAATTTATGCTCGATCTTGACAGCGTATCTATAAGTTGTGCCCAATGAGGCGATGTCCAGAAACTCCATTTCTGTTTGAATGTATCTATTCAAACAACCGCAGTATTTGAGCACCAGATGTCTCTCAGAGTCTTTGATACCCAATTTGGTGCGTAGGGTATGGAAAATATTGGTGAAATCTGGTACTGTCTGGTCCCTTTCTTGACGCAGGGTGGTCCATCTGGTGTACTGGTCCTCGTAGCTTCCAACAGGGTAGTATTGCTCTTTAATGGCGTCCTGAAAGGAATCCCATGTAGGGGCAACCACAAATATTGTAGATTCCTCTACGGCCCTTTGCTCAGAGTAATTATCCCACCAGTCCTTAAAATGGGGGATGGCCTTGAGGAGTGCAAAAGTAATCTTTTACCTATCGGAAAAATTGTGGACCGAAAAATACCCTTCGAGCAGATTCAACCATTTATCTACAACATCCGCATCTATCAGTCCTTCAAATAATGGATTATCAAAATTTACTTGTACCTTGAAGGGGGTTGCATGGCCGCTTGATGAAGATGCTTCTCCTATGGGCAACCGTCGAAGGATTTGCGCAAAATTGTCCATCATTTCATTCCTTTGTCGCGCGAGGGCTTTCTCGAGCAACATTTTAATAGGATCTCTTGCTCCATCTTTCTTTTCGTCCCCCATGGGTTGTTGTTGGGCTCGACGTGACCAATCTTGCAACAACTCGATTGGTTCAAGTCCCAACTTCTTGTACCTAGATCTTGTCGGGGACATGCACGAAGAAAAATAAATGAAGAGCAAACCACTCTGATACCACTGATCCGGATTTAGGAGCGGAACAAACTAATTAATAGACTGAATACAATAAACACAGAGATATGAAGAACAACACAGATATCCAGTGAACAATATCTTCTATTGAATAAATGAAATAGGCTGAAATTGTAAAATTGCAGAATTGAAACACTTGCTCAAATGGTGGTAGCTATCTCTGAGAAGATATGTGGCTGATACGTGCATCCGTCTAAACAAAATGATTAAAATGAGGCTCTAGAGGTCTGTTTGATATTTCTCATGAATGCCAAAACCCTAGACATCCAAAAACCTAACCCTAGGAGCTGAAACGCCAAAAGTCATGTGGACCCTATGGGTAAGTTGGTACCTCAACTTCCCGGGGTCATAACTTTTGTATATGACCTCCATTTTAGGCGTGTGATAGCCCGTTGGAAAGGTCTTTCAAAGAACTACACATTACGCCTTTAAACTCTAACTCCATCTACAATCTGACTGTGGCGAGCCAAAAAAACACTGTTTAGGGCTCCAAAATGACCCTGGAAGTACAACAAGATGTCCTGACATGAAAACATACAAAATAAGCTAGTTGGATTAGGTGAGAGGCCACCAGTATCCACCTGGAAGATGTGTAGGGCTTCAGACAACCCCAGAAGTGTATAACCCACAATTACAAAGAAGTACAGAAGAACATGCTAAACTAAAACGGACAAGAGGAGCCAATTGGAATAGGTGGGTGGCCACCAATATCCACCTGGATCAATTATCCTCATGTTTTACTTGAAAAAGATATTGACAAATTGTCTGCATTTTAGGGAAATAATGCTATCACTGCCAAAGCTCACATTAAAGCCTTCTCTTTATGTATTAATAAATGGTGTAGTGGTGCAACGCATAATCATGAGGATGTTAAAATGAAACTTTTTGCTTTGTCTTCTAAAGAAGATGCATATGATTGGTTTTCTGGGTTAGATGACAACAAGTTTGCAACCATCAAGGATTTGATTGATGCTTTCATTGAGAGATGGGGTGATAAGAAAGAGTATTGTCACTTGTTAGCAACTTTGAATACCATAAAAAAGAATGAGAATGAAACCATGGAAGAGTTCAATAAAAATTTTAATGATTTGGTTTCAAGCTTGCACACAGACATTAAGCCTCTGGATAATGCCATATTGATTTACTATATTGAGGCCTTTGGTGGAGAAATGAGATATCAATTGAGAGATAAGGAACCCACTAACCTCAAGAGTGCCCAAGAAATGGCAGTTAAGATTGATAGACATATGCAAGCATCTGGCAAGTCCAACCTTCTTGGTTTCACAAGGGATAGTACTTCCAATCAGCATGAGCCTAAAGATAAAACAATTGCTTCAGATAGCAAAGGTTCTTCTTCTGACCCTTTGAAAGAGTTGACATAAATGAAATATTATGGATTTTATCACAGGTTTTCCTAAAGTGCAGGGCAAGGATGGCATTTTTGTAGTTGTGGATCACTTGACCAAGTTTGCACATTTCTTCGCCATATCCATAGAGTATAGCGCATCTCAAGTAGCAAAATTTTTCTTCAAAGAAGTTTTCAAATTGCACGAGTTTCCCAAGAATATCCTAGCACGAGCTACCACCCTCAGACTAATGGGAAAACAAAAATAGTTAATAAATGGGTGGAATGATACCTCAAGAATTATGTGGAAGGAAAACAAAGAGCATGGATCAAATGGCTTCATTTAGGGGAGTATTGTTATAACACTACCCATCATAGGTCCATTGGCATGACACCCTTCAGGGCATTATATGGCTACGATTCACTCACCTTCATGGAAGTTGTTCTTGGGGACAACATGGCTCCTATGGCTAAGGATTGGGTCCAAGAAAGTCAAGAAATTCTTAGAGAGCTTAAGGACCATTTGTAGAGGGCTCAAAACCAACAAAAGATCTATGCAGATAAAAACAGGGTAGAGCGCAGCTTTGAGGTGGGAGACTTGGTCTATTTGAGGTTACATCCATATTGCCAGACATCAATCAAGAAAAATGGTGTGAAAAAACTCAAGCCTCATTTCTCTAGTCCATACAAGGTGAGTAGAAGAATTGGGGAAGTAACATATGAGATTGAGTTTCCATCAGGGAGCAAAATCCATAATGTATTCCACGTGTCATGCTTGAAGAAAGCATTGGGTCAACAGGTAACAATTACAGAGGAGCTACCACCACTCGATGAGGAGGGCCAATTGATTTTAATCCCTGAAGATGTCTTGGAGGTCAAGGAGAAAAGGTTGAGAAACAGGAGTATCAAGGAGTATTTGATTAAATGGAAGAATCTGCCAATTGAGGATGCTTCTTGGGAAGGTGAATAGGTCTTGCATCACATTGATTCAGAATTGCTTGTGGGCAAGCAATTTCATGCAGGGGAGACTGTAAGATCCCCTTCCATATGACCAAGGATATGGAGGACTTAGTAGCCTATTTGTTCCCCCTAGGCTATATTCTCACTAAAAAGGGGACTTAGGTGGCCAAATTATGTCATTGAAGATGCTAAAGTCAAATTATTAAAGTGGCATTGGCTAATAAGGAAATATAAGCTAGTTGGCTAATATGAGATAAGTGAAGAAAAAGACCTTAGAAAGCCAATTAATAATTTAAGTGAGAATTAGAATGTTGGATTATAAAAGAGGAGGAGGGCACCTCACTTCCTCATTCTTGATCATTTTCCTATTGTAACTTTGATCTCTGGCAGCTTGAGTGTTTTGAGTGTTTTGAGGGTTTTGACTAGAAAAACCCTGGAGATCAACACAGAGGTGAAAGATCCATCCTTTACTAGTCCAAGCTTGTCCAAGGTGGTGAAATATTCCTCTCACCATTCTATCCAATTCAGGATCTCTCAACTATCAATTAGGCAAAAGGGCGCACCATTGAGGGGTTTCTATAGAGAGGGGCGCACTATCCAATAGGAAGGAGTTCGATTTGGCTTCTAGAAGTGGGATCTTGAGGAGATCTAGAGTTGGAGGCATTGGCCATCCCTGGAGCGACCTTTATTGACATTCTTTGGGAGTTTCCCTCTCCATATTTATTTATTCTCAGATCTAGGCCTGTTTACTGAGGAAGGGCGCACTTGGAATTAGAGATTCAGTGCTTTGGACGTTAGATATGCATATACATCCAAGGAAAGTCATCAAATGTGATAGCCATCCTCTGTTCTTCAGGATATCATCATCATTTAGGAGTTTGGAGGCCAAATCTAGTGAAGCCGAATTTCCAAGGGAAGTTCTAGCTAGAAAAGGGCGCAACTCAGCTAGAAGAAATAGCAGTTACCAGAAGGGAAAGGGATTGATCTTCTAGATCTTTTGCATGCAACTAGTAGAGGCTTGGGGGAAGCCAATATCTCTCTTCTATTGTATCTTGGAGGTTCTATCAACTACATCTTCCATTTTCTTATATATTTCCAGATCTGCTCTTCTCTTGTATTGAGGTCAACTATATATATTAAATAAAATACAGATCTGAGTTTGTGGCTATTCTTGTTGTTGTTTCTATGTGTTTTATTATTGTTTAAAGCTCAAGTCTATCATTGCAAACCATTTGTGTTATCAAACCAAACAATAAACACAAACACAAACACAAGCTCAATAAGCTACAGGTGTGAATTGTTTGACAAAACTCTCCAACTAGAAAAACATTAAAACTGAAATTTTTTACAAAGATCCACTTGGGGAGCTTACATTTGCTGTTGTCTTAAGGTCTGATTTTCTGCAAAAAGTGACAAAAAACAGCGGCTGATATGTCTTGGACAACGTGTTAAAACTTCCTAAGATGTGGGGGAAAAGATAGTTTTATAACTTGGAGGGATTCCTGCACAGTTAACACAAGAAAAATAGAATAAAGAAGGAAATAAACTACTCAAAAGATAGATCAATATCACAATGAATGGAATGAAATACTTAATCGATTTGCAAGAATTAAACAAACACCAACAAGAAGGAAGACTCGAAACAAACAAAAAACTTCTTTATTATAGGCCTTCCAAAGGGTTGATTGCGCGACAATAAACAAGTCCACAACCGGTACAATGATCACTCTTGCTCAAAGAGAGAGTAGCTAGAATAGAGAGAATAAGGGAGAAGAAAGAGAGGTAGTATGTGCTGCTGCCACCAAAATTCGATCGTAATAATGTGTGACTAACTCCAATATATAGCAATGGGGATGCACTTCACCAAGAGGAACCAATGAGGGCACATAAGGGAAGTAAAAATGGAAAGTATGCGCATGAGTGAAGTAAGTAGAAGTGAAGAGGAGTAAACAATGTGCATGGGAGGACAAACACATGAGTTAATGTGCATGTGTGAGGGTAAAAAAGGGAAGAATGTGTGGTTAAAGAGGGAAGAGGGAGTAATGTGCCCTAAAATTTAGGAGGAGAGGCACATGGGAGGAAAATAATACGTGAGGGAGAAAAAATAACGCGCATGGGAGAGAGATACATAAGCAGAAAGGGAATGTGGCACATGAATTAAGAGGATCCATGCATTAAATGAGTGAAGAGTGAAGTAAATGAGGTGGTGGTGAGTAAAAATAGGGAGTTAAGGGGATAATTAAATAGGGAAAATGCACTAGGAAATAGGAGTTAGGAAAATAAATTAATATGCTAGGTATATAGGGAATAAGGAGGAGAATAGGGATAATTTTGCTAAAGAATAGGAATTTAGAAAGGGAGGTGCATTAAAGCTAAAAAATAGGGAAAAGGGAGACTCATTAAGACAGTGAGATAGAAATTAGGGAGAGTGAGGAGTTAGGCTAAGAAATAGGGAGAGAAAAAGGTGGAAGCTAGAAAATAGGAAAAATGGAGGCTCATTTAGAACAATGAGATAGAAAATAGGGAGAGAGAGGAATTAGGCTAAAAATAGGGAAAAGGGAGGCGCAATAGTGCTAGAAAATAGGGAAAAAATGAATGCTATAAATTAGGGAAAATGGAGGCGCATTAATGCTAGAAAATAGGGAAGTATGGCGCATGTGTGAGGATAAAGGGAATTAAATACATGAAAAGTGAAACAATGATGAGTGAAGTGAAGGATAAGTGATTTAAGCTTTAATTAATTAATTGACTTGCCACCTTATCCACACGTCCTTCATTTAATTAATAAACTAATTTTTAATGATTTTAACCTTGGAAAGTGCACCCCCTCATTAATTACTCCTAGCTTCCACGTGTCACGCTACATCACTGCCAAATGTCTGAATCTGACCCTACCACTCATCACCTTAGGATCCAACCACCCATGCTATAAATAGAAACTGCTAAAAATAGGGTTCATCTTCTAAAACATAGGAAATTGTCAAAAACATCCAGGATGACTAGGAGAACACTGCCATGTGTCAAATGTCCAAAAATAGACATTGCTAAAAATAGAATATCACCACATGTCAATTATATCATACTCATCGGATTCAACTTTCCGTGAGGATTCCAAATATGCAATCAGAATTGACATGCAAGCCCTGGTGCTCCACCTGCTAAAAATAATATGTACTTGCATGTCACTCGAAATAGGCTCATCGGATTCAATTTTCTGTAAGGAACCAGGATATATGCTCGAAATCATCATCTGACCCCCTAATCTCCACTTGTTAAAAATAGAAAGTACTTGCAAGTCATCCTGAAAAAGGTCGAATAGACTCAGAATGTCTCAAGGATCAATATTGTATGCTTAGAATCTTGATCTGAGGCCTAGAGATCAATCTACTAAAAATAGAAAGTACTTGCATGATCCCTGAAAAAATTCCATCGTGATCAGTACCATGCAAGGACCAACATTGTATGCTCAAAATTGTCAAATGAGTCTCCGGTCAATGTCTCCTAAAAAGTAGGGTCACCTACTATATATAGAAATCTTTCTCAAATCCCGTGAAATTGTGCTAGCTCTAACTCTGAAACAAAAACAACCATATACCAGTCATGTACCTGTCTCTGATGGGAACCAACCTTTGGCTCATACAAGTGCTAAAACTCTGGGAGAATCTATGAATGCCAGCCTAAGTAGTGTACATTGACTCTTAACCCTCGGGATTTTCAAGGGTGAATATCCAGGGGTTAACAAGACCATGATCTAGCTTATAGATCTAGAGGCATTTGGTTGAGTACCTCTTCATAGTATACAAACAGTATGATATTTATCTCTGCACTGAGGTCTACTACCATGCCATCTATTGGTTGGCTAGAAATGTGAGCTTGTACTTGTAGGTCCTTTCGAAAGAACATATTCACCTTTCACACCCTCACTGTGTTGAGTCCTGAATCTTCTTTGCCAACAATCAACGAACATCCGAAGACCTGATAGATCTTGTGCAAACATTTCTTATCTTGTACTAACACTTAAAGTTGAGCTTGTTACCCCTCATATTGTATGAGGACTAAAATTGTGATTTTAGTCACATAATGAGATTTTCAAGATGACATATATGGAGCATTTGATGGACTTTTCGTACAAACCTTCATGGAGTTTCTTCCATTCATGAGAATTTTGGCTTACACTAATATGCTTGGAGATGCTACTTTTATTTGATTGGGTTGGTGTTTTGGTGGAGGAAACTTACTTTTCTCCTTGGTGAATTGTCATGGTCATGGCCCATCTATTGGTATTCTTCATGTTGCATGCATTTCGTAGTTGAATCATCTCTACAATGAATATTTTGATGAATTTCATGGATTCCTTTCTTTGGTTAAGGAACTCCCTAGATCACATGGGCTTGCTTAGCATTGTGGTGTCGTTTTTGGTATATCTGCTCATCATTTCTAGAGAATGCTCCACTAATACACATTGTTCTATGGTGATATCGCCCTTGCATTGATATTGTATAATGAGATGTGGCTCTTTTGGAGAAACTCCCTAAGTCACATGGGCATGATTGGCATAATGACGGTATATTTAGCATATGCACACTTCATTTCGAGTAAGAACTCCACCTTTTCACTTTGTCTTAGGATTGATCTAGCCCTCACATTGGCTAGGAATTCATGATATTGGATGGTACTTGGATACATTGGATGGATGCCCTAGTGCTTATGGAATGGTTTGGCAGGAGGATGAGATCTTGGCATGATGGACTTGTTGTTTGAGGAGAGTGCTCTTCCTGTACACTTATTTTTAGATGGTTTTTATCCCTCTCAACAACTATGTTTGACACGGTGTAGCATGGTTTGAGCCTCATTGTGTGGACTCTTGGCACATGGATCAAGTTGAAGTACCATTCTTAGTGGAGTGATCCATTGATTCCCTCTTATTTGCAAATATATTGAGGAATGCTCACATGACTTTGCTTGCTTTCTAGGGCTTTATCCCTCTCAACAACTATGTTTGACACAATGTAGCATGGTTTGAGCCTCATTGTGTGGACTCTTGGCACATGGATCGAGTTGAAGTACCATTCTTAGTGGAGTGCTCCATTGATTCCCTCTTATTTGCAAATATATTGAGGAATGCTCACATGATTTTTCTTACTTTCTAAGGATGTCCCCTTGCTTTATGGATTTATTGGATTAATATGGTAATCGTGCACATGGATCTATGCCTTGGCACACATGTTGAGGTCACCCTATGTTTGAGGAGTTGTTATAACAACTAATGGATTGTTGCTTACACACTTATACATGAGATCCACCTTTGGAGGAATTTTGGAGGGGCGTCTTAACTCATGAGTATATATATTTTGATAGAGTACCCAAATTGTTTCCAAATCAATGTCGATAGATGAAAAATGGCTACGATATTTCCAAATTGTGGTCATAATAAAAATTCCATAAAATATTGAGCAAGTTATGGTCATTAAAAATATGCCAAGTTAAAATCTTTGCCACATTTTGACCAAATTTTTGAGGAACACCCACCTTTGTTACTTGAACGTTTTGGTTATTTGGAAAGAGTGAAATTAATCTATGCAGATGGTGGAGGACTCCTTGTAGATAGAGCAAAGCTTTGCTTATTTTCAAGTTATCTTTGAAGGAGATGTCCAGCTTTGGAGGATACACATGGCATACCCACTCATTATTTTATAATTGTTTGACTTTTCACATGAGCTGGTTATGATCCAACATTAATTTATTAATTTCCCTTGGAGAAAAGCATTGATCTAAAACTACCATCGTATTTTATTGATTTTCCTTGGAAAATGAGACAAATCTAGAAGTTGTTAATGTAATTTATTGTTTTCCTTGGAGAGATTAGTAGATCTAGGAAAACAAATCACATTTTATTGTAAGGAGATGGAACTACAAACCTATAAAAGGACTATCTCTCTCCATCATTTGTCAAGGTTGGATTTGTTAGGAGACTCTCCTCTTGGAGCTCTATTGAATATCTAATGGAAATCTTTTGGAGATTATTGGGTTATTTCTTTTATATGTGAAGTTAATATTTGCCATCTCCAATTGTTGTTGATGTATGTTAGGGATCACTTGTTAAAAACATGCTTGTGAGGCCATGGGGAAGGGTATATCTACTATGTTGGAAGGGATTTATATGAGGAATTTTCCCTCTTTTTCCTTTTGTTGTTCTATTAATTAAAGTATTATCTTACTTCTATTAAATCGTTGTTGCTAGTCTAGTGCTTCATTGTAGGACACACCATCATAGCATAGTTTAAGTGTGGCACCTTTAGGGCCCTCCAAATTTTTTTCTACATCATTTAATAACAAGTTAAGGCTTATTGTGGCATGGCTCTATTTGACTTAACCATTCATAAACTTGCTCCCTTTAGTTTGACCTTTTGACTCCATTTTTCCTTATATTGGATAGGCACTAGTCTCTTTCCCTCTATCACTCCATTATTTTTACTATGCTACAAAAACAATGCTTTTGTAAGCTATCTCTTCACATCACCTTGAGCCACATTGTCATATCCTTGGCAATCCTATTTAAGGATACCCCCCCTGTGTTGGAGAAGAGCCAACCAACCTAAAGCGAGAGAGGGAGTTACTAAGGTGACAGTGGATAGCCCCTCTACATTTCCCTTGGTTTTTCACTTTGTGCTTGGGACTTTTACACATATAAGTGAGAGTTCGAGAGGTAGCAGAGCCAATCATGGTTTTCTCTTCCTTCTTAAAGGCCACACCTTTAAGTCGGAGTCCCACTGCATTGATCTTTGGGCTTGAAATCAATGGCTCCTTTCTAAGTCCTCCTAGGTCACTTCTAGTGTTCTTTGTCATTCAGCAAAATCGGGATCTTCCTTGTCCTCCTCAGGGATGGATTCTTCAACGGATTCCTACCTTGGAATCTTCGTCATAGCAATTAAATCCTCCTTATGTCCCATTAGCCACTTGGACCATTTCGCAATTTTTCATAGGTTGTCCTTGTTGTCACAGACAATCCCAGTTGTCATGCATGCCTGGGCCATAGTATAAGTAGTGAAGAGACCCTGGAATACTAAATATATGTCAAATGTATGTCCCCAAATGCTGCAAGAGAAACATTTGTTAGTCTTCTTTCCCTTCCGTGTTGAGACTATTGAATCGGGCCCTTGAGCATGTGCTCAAAAAGCATTTTGGTCTTCAATAGATTTTGCTCATGGTGATGTCACTTGTGGCCACACTCATTTTATCCCCATTTTCTTCTGCAACTTTGACCTTGATTTCTTGGATTCTTTTCACAATTGATATAACATCCCAAGTATCATGCTCACAAAAGAATATGTACTAGTTCTACTTGTGTGACTATCCATTACTTCTCTTTTCAAGTGGTGGTAGAACATTATGATGGGTGTCATATTTCCCCACCTTCAAGTCATGTATTTAGGCCTCATTTGTTTTCTTTGTGTTCCCTTCCTCCTTGGATTGTAGTTTTCCTTGTGTGATCAACTTAGCTTCCTCTAGCTCCATAGCAATGTCTGCTATTGCACAATACATTTGTGGATTCTGTAGCAAACTTGTGTTTGAAGGTTTGTCCAAAGCCCCAAGATAAACCAATTTATTTGAACTAGTTCATGAAGTGGATACTTCAAATTAACGGAAAAATCACTTCAACCATAGATCATAACCCTGAATGGATTCACCCTTTCTCTCACAGATTGCCCATAGCTTCGTGAGTGCTATGGCTTGGTTTTGGGATATCGATACTCATCCCAAAATTTACAGACCACATTGTCCCATCCTTTGAAAGTGTTTTGTTTGTTGGCTCTGTAGTACCACTACAATTTCGTACCATGTAGAGTTCCTTTGAGTTGACTCCATTTGGTCAGCGTGTCCATGTCCCACTCACCCTCCTAGTGGGTCCTCAAAGTGAATAAGTGGTCCAAAGCGCTCCCAATGCCACCAAAATTTGGCAATTTGGACATGTCGAGTTTGTTCTCGTCCTAATAGATCATTTGTCACTCTTGTTCGACACCAAATAGATCCATACACAGTTCTCAAAACATGGTTTGCTAACCTTTTGCATGTTTCTTCTTCTTGAGCAACTTTGAAGATTTGTTGGACCGCTTTGGTGGATTTTCATTCACATTCTCCTCTTCAGACACCCGAGGTTGCTCGTCTTTGGTTTTGTTTTGTAGAGTAACCTCCTCCTCCCGAGTTACCTTGGACACGACAAATTTCTTTTTGTAGGCCATCATGTAAACAATAGTTTTCGAGTCTATTGCTAGGCTTGCCCCCCAAAATCAACTAAGGTTCACTAGTGGTATTTCTTCTGGCTTCGAAATTTGTTTGAGGTTGGAATGCCCCTCAAATGTTGAGTCCAAAATTGGTTCAACCTACAAAACAGTTAAACAAGTCCCTATCTTGACGATATTCTAGATAACTCACTCTATTCTTAACACACATGTACAGAAATATCGAGCTAAGTTATCAAATCAATACTTTGTTTCCATTAATATGGTTAACGAACACTATTCAAAGAAGCAGGATAACATATAGCAAAGCGTATATCTAAACAATGAAAGAGTTTATCTCAAGATAATGCCATGAAAATCATCCATGAACACTGAAAAATTAGGTGGAAAACAACCGACAGAATGTGAGGAAAACTTATGACCTAAGAGGAAGAGCAACTTTATTGCCAGTTTATAGAGCGAAATTCAAAGAATACACCCAATAAATTACAACCTTTTCTGAGTCTTAACAGTTATCTTTTATATGATAAAATTATAGAGCCGAGTCGCGCCCTAAGTTCTGAGACGAGAGCCAAGCCGCGCCGAGGAGCGCTCTACGACCTCTACCGAAGGGGAAGAAACCAGAGGAGGATCCGACGCTCGGCTTCCATTGCAAGGTAGCGCCGGCGCTGGACATCAGGTCCAGGGGCGCGCTGTGTTATTTAAAATACGCAGTATTCAAAGGGAGCGCCGAGAGCGAGCCAGCGCTCACCCTTCTGACCAAAGGGAGCGCTAGGTCCATAGTGGACTTCACCGCCACTCATTTTTTTGCCTCAGCGCACCCGTATACAGCCGAAGGAGCACTGACAAATGAAGAGTAAAGAAACGCGCCCCCGAGTCCTCTGTGCCCTCCCGTCCACCCTGTGAATTTCCTCCAGACCATGGCTGCCTCCGGGGAGCTCGATCCGCCTCCGGAGGTTCTAGCTTTCAGAACCATGATAGCTGCTGGCCCCAAACGCCCTCCATCCGCGACTCAGCAGAAGTTTGTAAAGAAATTGGACACAATCCCTTCGTTCGCCCTCCCGGAAGAAGAAACCTGCAAAGCGACCTTAAATCTGGCTGAGAGAGGCCTCATAGGACAGTTCACGGGCCTCTGGCCCTCACCCAAAATGGTGGAAGAGTGGACTCAAAGGAACTGGAAGCCATTAATCAAAGAAGGAATCAAAATTTTTTTCGTAGGTAAGGGTTTCTTTGTGTTTGTTTTTGAAAACCCGGAGGACAGAGGAGTAATATTCAAGAACGGGCCATACTTTATGGGACCCCAGGGCCTTTACCTAAACAAATGGACGCCAGATTTTGATCCTACCCAAGATGTCCCTTCTGCTGTCCCGGTTTGGGCCAGGCTTCCTCATTTACCTCTCCACTGCTGGAATCAAAAATCCCTCCAGATTATTGGCAATGCACTGGGAAAATACATAGACCAAGCAGCACGAAAGGATCAGTATTCTTGTGCGCGTATTTGCGTAGAAGTGGATCTAGAAGAGGGGCTACCAGAAGCAATCAAGCTCAATGTAGCAGGGTGGACGCATGTTCAGGAGTTGGACTACGAGCAGCTACCTTTTAAATGCAGACATTGCCATGGTCACGAACACTTTGCAAAGCATTGCAAGAAGAAGGCTGAGGAACAAGTAGACAAACAGAACGGGGAACAATGGACCCTAGTCCAGAAAAATGCAAACACAAAAAAAGGCACAGGTAAAGGCAAGATGGTCGGAGGACCTAGCAGCTCCAGAGCAGGCCAAGAAGCGGAAGCAAATCCAAATGGGACAGAAAGCGCGCAGAACAATCAAACAAATTCAACCCAAGAGAACATGGAACAGGCAGTCACACCACCTTCAAACAAAGAGGGAAGGGAGCCAGTACAGAATGAAGCCAATCAAGGCAGCCCCTCCAATCCCTCGTACGCAAAAATTGCAAGGAAAAAACTAGTGGAAAGCTCAGGTTCTTCAGAGGACGAAACATATGAGCAACCCTCGAAAAAAGCAGGAAGGAAATCCCGCAAAGAAAAGAGGGAGGAGGAGGCGGAAAGACTCAAAACACAAGGAAGCCAGTCTACAATAGAAATGTCTA
>ML828087.1:13277-24879 GCA_009831015.1 Picea engelmannii | reverse complement strand
TATCGATTGTTAAGGCCATGGTTTCAAACAAGTTGTAATTTTAACCCCCCCAACAAGTGATTCTAGGAGGACCACTTTTTAATTCAAGGATTAATTTTTGTATTTTTGACAAAAAATGTATAGATTTTTAGAATTAGAACTCTCATTTTGAAGTCACAATTCTCGTCAAGAAATTGATAACCATGTTTCCTACCAACAAATCAAGTTAGCAAAAACCATCCTTAAATTTTTAACATAAACCATGATAAGAGTGAGGATTATTTTTCTTTGCTTTCAAGCTAGTTTCCAAGTAACATTTAGCACCCCATAAAATGACACGTAATAAACATCAGATACTTAGCATATATCTTTGGAGGAAGGTCTGAAATTGAGATAAAACACATGTAAACAATGAACCATGTAAATTGATCACGAGGGCTTCACCTTGTTGACCAATATTGATCCGGATTATTTTCAGTACGAAATGAGAGCGGAGATATAATAAAGAAATGCACAGAGATATTGCAGATATTCAATAATATAACAGAAAATTATCAAAGATGCAGCCATAAACAAAGATATACAATAATACATGATTTCTATTAATCAAAGAAATGTATAGAGACTGTAAAAATACAGAGTGAAAGACTCGCTAGAATGGTGACAACTTATCTCTGAGAAGAGATGTGACAGCTACTCGCATTCGCAAGAAGATGATTACAATGAGGCTCTAAAGGCATTTTTACAATAAGAAGGAATGCCAAAAATCCTAGACATCCAAAAACCTAACCCTGAAAGATGAAGCGTCAAAAGTCATGTGGGCCCCCTTTGGGTAAGTGAGTACATCAACTTCCTGGGGTCGTAACTTTTGCATACGATCTCCGTTCTAGGCGTGTGATAGCTCGTTGGAAAGGTATCGTCGAGGAGATTCATTTTGGGGGCTCAATCATGCCTTTGGCTATCATTGAGAACCTTGATCTTGAAAATCCTTCATTTGGGCCCTCAAAATGGCCCCGGAAGTTAAAACCTGCTAAAAATAGTAAAATGCCAAAATTGCCAGAAAACTGTTTTGAGCCATTTGGAAAAGGTGGGTGGCCACCGATATCCACCTGGATCAATCCTCCCTCCTTAGGAAGAAATGGTCTCCATTGCGTTGAGTTCCCGGGGGAGAGGGAAAAACATTTGTTGGATCTGCATCTGGGTGAGCTGCTTGTATTGTTGGAGACGTCGTGATGCTTAGTTTGTGGAAGTCTGTCATGAACCTGTTGAAGTTGAGGTTGTTCAACAAGTCAAGCTACATGAGATGAAGGTGCGCAGAAGGAATCTTTGTGCTTTTTTGCAACCTTGTCGACCAACTTCTGTTGGACAGAAGGTGCAGGGGGCGAGACTGTAGTGGCTGCAGTGTCCTTTTGTTCCCCTTTTGAACAGATTGTGAAGAAGCTGAATTTTGCAGTATGAGATACTACCTTGCGACACTTTTTAGGTGGAACAATAGTTGGAACTACCTCTGGTATTATGTAGAGATGACCCCCCAAAGTAACCATGACAATATGGGGTCGAGACTCATAAACAACATGGCGTCTCCACATATATGGTTGGCCCAAGAGAACATCACATACATCTAGTGGGGAAACATCACATAATACCTCGTCCTTGAAGGGATGGATCTCGTATGACAATCGACATTGCTGGCTGACACAGAGATCTCGTCCTTGGCGAAGGCACCCGATGTTGTATGGCTGCGGGTGTGGTGTGGTCGACAATCCCAACTGTTTGACAACCTCTGTTGAGATGAGGTTCTTCTGGCTTCTTCTATCAACAATAAAATGCAGTGGGGTCCCCTTCACCCACATCTGTGAATGGAAAAGGCGCTCCCCCTCTTCGGGATCTGTTGGTTCTTCTGGTTGAATTGTTGCGATCGTGACAATAGCAATGGCGTTTGCATCAATGATCTGGCCTTTACCAATATTTTCAGAATTAGATTATGAATTAGGGTTCGGCTCCTTGTCTTTGATCTCGACCACCAATGGTTGTTTTGAGCGACATTCATCAGTGTTGTGCCAGGAGCTTTTGTGGAAATCACACCATTTTCTGGTGTCCTTCTTTGTCTTCTCGTGACCCTTCTTTTCCTGTGTCTTGGACTGGTTTTTGGGAAACTGTTTGTTAGGGTCGTCTTTGTCATACTTTGGTTGTTGCGCATTCACAGACCCGAACTCCCATTTGGTCTTGTGCTTAAATTTCTACTCAATTTTAACAGCATATCGATAAGCAACACTGAGTGATGAGATGTCCAGAAAATCCATTTAAGTCTGGATGTATCTGTGTAGAGCCCCACGGTATTTCAGAACCAAATGTCGCTTGGAGTCTTTGATACCCAGCTTGGTGTGCAAGGTATGGAAGGTATTGGTGAACTCCGAAACTACTTGGCCCCTCTCTTGCCGCAATGTGGTCCATCTCATGTACTGGTCCTCATAGTTGCCAATAGGGTAATATTGTTCCTTTACTGCATCCACAAAAAAATCCCAAGTGGGATCGGCCCCATATATTCCAGACTCCTCTGTGGAACTTTTCTCCCAGTAATTTTCCCACCAATGTTCGACATGAGGGAGAGATTTAAGGAGTGCGAAGGTGATCTTTTCTTTGTCGGAAAAATTGTGAACAGAGAAATAACCTTCTAGCAGAGTTAACCATTTTTCTAGGGCTTCTACATCTATATGTCCTTCAAATACAAGAATATCAAAGTTAACTTGTACCTTGAAAGGCGAGGTGCCTCCAAAGTGGCCAGTTGATGAAGATGCGCCTGTTGCTATCGGCAGGCATTGAAGGATGTGGGCAAAATTATCCATCATTTCGTCCCTCTGTCACGTGAGAGCTTGCTCAAGAACCAGATTGATAGGATCGTCTGCTCCGTCATTTTTATTTTCTTCCACCATTGAGGATTTCTTGGGTGTGTGAGAGTGATTTTCTTCAAGAGAGACAAGCTCGAGACCCAACTTTCTATACTCGGACCTCGTCGGGGACATGCACTAAAAAAACAATCAAGAGCAGCCTGCTCTGTGACCACTGATCCGGATTATTTTCGGCACGAAATGAGAGCAGAGATATAATAAATAAATGCACAGAGATATTGGAGATATTCAATAATATAACAGAAATGTATCAAAGATACAACCATAAACACAGATATACATTAATACACGATTTCTATTAATCAAAGAAATGTGCAGAGACTGTAAAAATACAGAGTGAAAGACTCGCTAGAATGGTGGGAGCTTACCTCTGAGAAGAGATGTGACGGCTACTTGCATTCACAAGATGATTACAATGAGGCTCTAAAGGCATTTTTACAATAAGAAAGAATGTCAAAAACCCTAGACATCCAAAAACCTAACCCTGGGAGATGAAGCGCGAAAAGTCATGTGGGCCCCGTTTGGGTAAGTGAGTACATCAAATTCCCGGGGTCATAACTTTTGCATATTATCTCCGTTGTAGGCATGTGATAGCTCGTTGGAAAGGTATCATCGAGGAGATTCATTTTGGGGGATTAATCATTCCTTTGGCTATCATTGAGAACCTCGATCTCAAAAAACCTTCATTTGGGCCCTCAAAATTGCCCCGGAAGTTAAAACCTACTAAAAATAGTAAATTGTCAAAATTGCCAGAAAACTGTTTTGAGCCATTTGGAAAAGGTGGGTGGCCACCGATATCCACCTGGATCAATCCTCCCTCCTTAGGAATCAATGGTCTCCATTGCGTTGAGTTCCCGGGGGAGAGGGAAAAGCGTTTGCTGGATCTACAATTTTTGCTTGTATTGTTGGAGACGTCACGCTACTTAGTTTGTGGAAGTCTGTCATGAACCTGTTGAAGTTGAGGTTGTTCTGCAAGTCGAGCTACATGAGAGAAAGGTGCGCAAAAGGAATCTTTTCGCTTTGCTGCAACCTTGTCGACCTGCTTCTGTTGGATAGAAGGTATAGGGGGTGAGACTGTAGTGGCTGCAGTGTCCTTTTGTTCCCCTTTTGAACAAATTGTGAAGAAGCTGAATTTTGCAGTATGAGATACTACCTTGTGACACTTTTTAGGTGGAACAATAGTTGGAAATACCTCTGGTATTTTGTAGAGATGACCCCCTAAAGTAAAAATGACACTACGGGGTCAAGACTCATAAACAACATGGTGTCTCCACATATATGGTTGTCCCAAGAGAACATCACAGACATCCAGTGGGGCAACATCACATAATACCTCGTCCTTGAAGGGTTGGATGTCGTTTGACAATCGACATTGCTGGCTAACACGAAGATCTCGTTCTTGGCAAAGCCACCCGATGTTGTATGGCTGCGAGAGTGGTGTGATCGACAATCCCAACTGTATGACAACCTCTGCTGAGATGAGGTTCTTTTGGCTTCCGTTATCAACAATAAAATGCAGAGGGGTCCCCTTGACCCACATCTATGAATGGAAAAGGCACTCCCCCTCTTCGGGATCTGTTGGTTCTTCTAGTTGAATTGCTGTGATCGTGAGAATAACAGTGGGGTTTGCATCAATGATCTGTCCTTTACCAGTATTTTCATAATCAGATTCTGAATTAGGGTTCATCTCCTTGTCTTTGATCTCGACCACCAATGACTGTTTTGAATGACATTCATCGGTGTCGTGCCAGGGGATTTTGTGGAAATCACACCATTTTCCAGTGTCCTTCTTTGTCTTCCTGTGACCCTTCTTTTCCTGTGTCTTGGACTGGTTTTCGGGAAACTGTTTGTTAGGGCCGTCTTTGTCATACTTTGGTTGTTGCGGATTCACAGACCTGAACTCCTGTTTGTTCTGGTGCTTAAATTTCTGCTCAATTTTAACAGCATATCGATAAGCAACACCGAGTGATGAGAGGTCCAGAAAATCCATTTCAGTTTGGATGTATCTGTGTAGAGCCCCACGGTATTTCAGAACCAAATGTCGCTCAGAGTCTTTGATACCCAACTTGGTGCGCAAGGTATGGAAGGTATTGGTGAACTCCGGAACTTCTTGGCTCATTCTCTTGCCGCAGTGTGGTCCATCTCATGTACTGGTCCTCATAGTTGCCAACAGGGTAATATTGTTCCTTTACCGCATCCACAAAAAAATCCCAAGTGGGATCGACCCCATATATTCCAGACTCCTCTGTGGAACTTTGCTCCCAGTAAGTTTCCCACCAATGTTTGACATGAGGGAGAGATTTAATGAGTGTGAAGGTGATCTTTTCTTTGTCGAAAAAATTGTGAACAGAGAAATAACCTTCTAGCATAGTTAACCATTTTTCTAGGGATTTTGCATCTATCTGTCCTTCAAATACAACAATATCAAAATTAACTTGTACCTTGAAAGGCGAGGTGCCTCCAAAGTGACCGCTTGATGAAGATGTGCCTGATGCTATCGACAAGCATTGAAGGATGTGGGAAAAATTCTCCATCATTTCGTCCCTCTGTCGCGTGAGAGCTTGCTCAAGCAACAGATTGATAGGATCGTCTGCTCTGTCGTTTTTATTTTCTTCTGCTATTGAGGGTTTCTTGGGTTTGCGAGACCGATTTTTTTCAAGAGAGATAAGATCAAGACCCAACTTGCTATACTCGGACCTCATCGGGGACATGCACTGAAAAAATGATCAAGAGCAGCCTGCTCTGATACCACTGATCCAGATTATTTTTGGCACGAAATGAGAGCGGAGATATAATAAAGAAATGCACAGAGATATTGCAAATATTCAATAATATAACAGAAATGTATCAAAGATGCAGCCATAAACACAGATATATAGTAATACAGGTTTTCTATTAATCAAAGAAATGTACAGAGACTGTAAAAATACAGAGTGAAAGACTCGCTAGAATGGTGGCAGCTACCTCTGAGAGGAGATGTGACGGCTACTCGCATTCGCAAGAAGATGATTACAATGAGGCTCTGAAGGCCTTTTTAAAATAAGAAGGAATGCCAAAAACCCTAGACATCCAAAAACCTAACCCTGGGAGATGAAGCGCCAAAAGTCATGTGGGCCTCATTTGGGTAAGTGAGTACATCAACTTCTCGGTGTCGTAACTTTTGCATACGATCTCCGTTCTAGGCGTGTGATAGCTCGTTGGAGAAGTATCATCGAGGAGATTCATTTTGGGGGCTCAATCATGCCATTGGCTATCATTGAGAACCTCGATCTCGAAAAACCTTCATTTGGGCCGTCAAAATGGCCTCGGACAAAATGGCCTCGGAAGTTAAAACCTGCTAAAAATAGTAAATTGCCAAAATTGCCAGAACACTGTTTTGAGTCATTTGGAAAAGGTGGGTGGCCACCGATATCCACCTGTATCAATCCTCCCTCCTTAGGAAGCAATGGTCTCCATTGCGTTGAGTTCCCAGGGGAGACGGAAAAGCGTTTGCTGGATCTGCATCTGGGTGAGCTGCTTGTATTGATGGAGAGGTCGCACTGCTTAGTTTGTGGAAGTCTGTCATGAACCTATTGAAGTTGAGGTTATTCAGCAAGTCGAGCTACATGAGAGGAAGGTGCGCAGAATTAATCTTTGCGCTTTTCTGGAACCTTGTCGACCTGCTTCTGTTGGATAGAAGGTGTAGGGGGTGAGACTGTAGTGGTTGCAATGTCCTTTTGTTCCCCTTTTGAACAGATTGTGAAGAAGCTGAATTTTGCAGTATGAGATACTACCTTGTGACACTTTTTAGGTGGAACAATAGTTGGAACTACCTCTGGTATTTTGTAGAGATGACCCCCCAAAGTAACAATGACACTACGGGGTCGAGACTCATAAACAAAACGACGTCTCCTCATATATGGTTGGCCCAAGAGAACATCATAGACATCCAGTGGGGCAACATCACATAATATCATGTCCATGAAGGGCTGGATGTTGTATGAAAATCAACATTGCTGGCTGACAGGAAGATCTCGTCCTTGGCAAAGCCACCGGATGTTGTATGGCTGCAGGTGTGGTGTGGTCGACAATCCCAACTGTATGACAACCTCTGCTGAGATGAGGTTCTTCTGGCTTCCGCTATCAACAATAAAATGCAGCGGGGTCCCCTTCACCCACATCTGTGAATGGAAAAGGCGCCCCCCCTCTTCGGGATCTGTTGGTTCTTCTGGTGAATTGCTGCGGTCGGGACAATAGTAGTGGGGTCTGCGTCAATGATCTGTCCTTTACCAGTATTTTCAGAATCAGATTCAGAATCAGGGTTCGAATCCTTGTCTTTAATCTCAACCACCAATGACTATTTTCAGTGACATTCTTCAGTGTTGTTCCATGGGCTTTTGTGGAAATCACACCATTTTCCGGTGTCCTTCTTTGTCTTCCCGTGACCCTTCTTTTCTTGTGTCTTGGATTAGTTTTCGGGAAACTGTTTGTTAGGGTCGTCTTTGTCATACTTTGGTTGTTGCGGATTCACAGACCCGAACTCCCGTTTGTTTTGGTGCTTAAATTTCTGCTCAATTTTAACAACATATCGATAAGCAACACTGAGTGATGAGATGTCCAGAAAATCCATTTCAGTCTGGATGTATCTGTGTAGAGCCCCATGGTATTTCAGAATGAAATGTCGCTTAGAGTCTTTGATACCGAGCTTGGTGCACAAGGTATGGAAGGTATTGGTGAAATCCAAAATTGCTTGGCCCCTCTCTTGCCGTAGTGTGATCCATGTCATGTACTAGTCCTCATAGTTGCCAACATGGTAATACTGTTCCTTTACTGCATCCACAAAAAAATCCCAAGTGGGATCGGCCCCATATATTCCAGACTCCTCTGTGGAACTTTGCTCCCAGTAAGTTTCCCACCAATGTTTGACATGAGGGAGAGCTTTAAGGAGTGCGAAGGTGATATTTTCTCTGTCGAAAAAATTGTGAACAGAGAAATAACCTTCTATCAGAGTTAACCATTTTTCTAGGGCTTCTGCATCTATCTGTCCTTCAAATACAGGAATATCAAAGTTAACTTGTACCTTCAAAGGCGAGGTGCCTCCAAAGTGGCTGGTTGATGAAGATGCGCCTGATGCTATCAACAGGCATTGAAGGATGTGGGCAAAATTCTCCATCATTTCGTCCCTCCGTCGCGTGAGAGCTTGCTAAAGCAACAGATTGATAGGATTGTCTACTCCGCTGTTTTTCTTTTATTCCGCCATCGAGGGTTTCTTGGGTGTGCGAGAGCTATTGTCTTCAAGAGAGACAAGTTCGAGACCCAACTTGCTATACTCGGACCTCGTCGGGGACATGCACTGAGAAAACGATCAAGAGTAGTCTGCTCTGATACCACTGATCCAGATTATTTTCGGTACGAAATGAGAGCAGAGATATAATAAAGAAATGCACAGAGATATTGGAGATATTCAATAATATAATAGAAATGTATCAAAGATGCAGCCATAAAAACAGATATAGAGTAATACACGATTTCTATTAATCAAAGAAATGTACAGAGACTGTAAAAATACAGAGTGAAAGACTCGCTAGAATGGTGGCAGCTTATCTCTGAGAAGAGATGTGACGGCTACTCGCATTCGCAAGAAGATGATTACAATGAGGCTCTAAAGGCCTTTTTACAATAAGAAGGAATGCCAAAAACCCTAGACATCCAAAAACCTAACCCTGAGAGATGAAGCGCGAAAAGTCATGTGGGCCCCGTTTGGGTAAGTGAGTACATCAACTTCCCGGTGTCGTAACTTTTGCATACGATCTCTGTTCTAGGTGTGTGATAGCTCGTTGGAAAGGTATCGTCAAGGATATTCATTTTGGAGGATCAAAAATGCCTTTGTATATATTTGAGAACCTCGATCTCATAAATTCTTCATTTGGGCCCTCAAAATGGCCCCGGAAGTTAAAACCTGCTAAAAATATTAAATTGCCAAAATTTCTAGAAAATTGTTTTGAGCCATTTGGAAAAGGTGGGTGGCCACTGATATCCACTTGGATCAATCGTCCCTCCTTATGAAGCAATGGTATCCATTGCGTTGAGCTCCCGGGGTAGAGGGAAAAGTGTTTGCTGGATCTGCATCTGGGTGAGCTCCTTGTATTGTTGGAGACGTCGCGTTGCTTAGTTTGTGGAAGTCTGTCATGAACCTGTTGAAGTGGAGGTTGTTCAAAAAGTCAATCTACATGAGAGGAAGGTGCACAGAGGAAGGTTGCGCTTTGCTGCAACCTTGTCGACCTGCTTCTGTTGGATAGAAGGTGCAGGGGGCAAGACTGTAGTGGCTGCAGTGTCCTTTTGTTCCACTTTTGAACAGATTGTGAAGAAGCTAAATTTTGCAGCATGAGATACTACCTTGCGACACCTTTTAGGTGGAACAATAGTTGGAACTACCTCTGGTATTTTGTAGAGATGACCCCCAAAGTAACAATGACACTACGGGGTCGAGACTTATAAACAACATGGAATCTCCACATATATGGTTGGCCCAAGAGATCATCACAGACATCCAGTGGGGAAACATCACATAATACCTCATCCTTGAAGGGATGGATGTCGTATGACAATCGACATTGCTGGCTGACACAGAGATCTCGTCCTTGGCAAAGGCACCCAATGTTGTATGGTTGCGGGTGTGGTGTGGTCGACAATCCCAACTGTTTGACAACCTCTGTTGAGATGAGGTTCTTCTCGATTTCGCTATCAACAATAAAATGCAGTGGGGTCCCCTTCACCCACATCTGTGAATGGAAAAGGCGCTCCCCCTCTTCAGGATTTGTTGGTTCTTCTGGTTGAATTGTTGCGGTCACGACAATAGCAGTGGGGTCTGCGTCAATGATCTGTCCTTTACCAGTATTTTCAGAATCAGATTCTGAATCACGGTTCGGCTCCTTCTCTTTGATCTTGGCCACCAATGACTGTTTTGAGCGACATTCA
Organism: Picea engelmannii; assembly: GCA_009831015.1. Lineage (NCBI taxonomy): Eukaryota > Viridiplantae > Streptophyta > Pinopsida > Pinales > Pinaceae > Picea > Picea engelmannii. Next base: position 15,034 of record ML828087.1, on the reverse strand, counting down.
TCAGTGTTGTGCCAAGGAATTTTGTGGAAATCACACCATTTTATGGTGTCCTTCTTTGTCTTCCCGTGACCCTTCTTTTCCTGTGTCTTCGACTCGTTTTCGGGAAACTGTTTGTTAGGGCTGTCTTTGTCATACTTTGGTTGTTGCGGATTCACAGGCTTGAACTCCTATTTGTTCTGGTGATTAAATTTCTGCTCAGTTTGTTCTGGTGATTAAAATCCATTTCAGTTTGGATGTATCTATGTAGAGCCCCACGGTATTTGAGAACCAAATGTAGCTCGGAGTCTTTGATACCCAACTTGGTGCGCAAGGTATGGAAGGTATTGGTGAACTCTGGAACTGCTTGGCCCCTCTCTTGTCGCAGTGTGCTCCATCTCATGTACTGGTCCTCATAGTTGCCAACAGGGTAATACTCTTCCTTTACCGCATCCATAAAAAAATCCCAAGTGGGATCGGCCTCATATATTCCAGACTCCTCTGTGGAAATTTGCTCCCAGTAATTTTCCCACCAATGTTTGACATGAGGGAGAGCTTTAAGGAGTGCGAAGGTGATCTTTTCTTTGTCAGAAAAATTGTGAACAGAGAAATAACCTTCTAGCAGAGTTAACCATTTTTGTAGGGCTTCTGCATCTATCTGTCCTTCAAATAGAGTAATATCAAAGTTAACTTGTAACTTGAAAGGCGAGGTGCCTCCAAAGTGGCCACTTGATGAAGATGCGCCTGATGCTATCAACAAGCGTTGAAGGATGTGGGCAAAATTCTCCATCATTTCGTCCCTCTGTCGCATGAGAGCTTGCTCAAGCAACATATTGATAGGAATGTTTGCTCCGTCGTTTTTCTTTTCTTCCGTCATTGAGGGTTTCTTGAGATTGCGAGAGCGATTGTTTTCAAAAGAGACAAGCTCGAGACCCAACTTGCTATACTCGGACCTCGTCGGGGACATGCACTGAAAAAATGATCAAGAGCAGCCTGCTCTGATACCACTGATCCAGATTATTTTCGGCACGAAATGAGAGTGGAGATATAATAAAGAAATGCACAGAGATATTGCAGATATTCAATAATATAACATAAATGTATCAAATATGCAGCCATAAACACAGATATACAGTAATACAGGATTTCTATTAATCAAAAAAATGTACAGAGACTGCAAAAATACAGAGTGAAAGACTCGCTAGAACGGTGGCAACTTATCTTTGAGAAGAGATGTGACGGCTACTCGCATTCGCAAGAAGATGATTACAATGAGGCTATGTAGGCCTTTTTACAATAAGAAGGAATGCCAAAAATCCTAGACATCAAAAAACCTAACCCTGGGAGATGAAGCGCCAAAAGTCATGTGGGGCCCGTTTGGGTAAGTGAGTACATCAAATTCTTGGGGTCGTAACATTTGCATACGTTCTCTGTTCTTGGCGTGTTATAGCTCATTGGAAAGGTATGGTCGAGGAGATTCATTTTGGGGGCTCAATCATGCATTTGACTATCATTGAGAACCTCTATCTCGAAAACCTTCATTTGGGCCCTCAAAATAGCTCCGGAAGTTAAAACCTGCTAAAAATAGTAAATTGCCAAAATTGCCAGAAAACTATTTTGAACCATTTGGAAAAGGTGGGTGGTGATCCGGATTATTTTCGGCACGAAATGAGAGCGGAGATATAATAAAGAAATGCACAGAGATATCGCGTATATCCAGTAATATAACAGAAATATATCAGAGATGCAACCATAAACACAGAGATACAGTAATACACGAT